>JAEQML010077168.1:0-13004 GCA_016904865.1 Pissodes strobi
AGAACTAAAACTGTGAGAGTGCAACAGATTGTAAAACAAGGTGAGATGCTTGTGCATATGGCTGATCTGAAGGGCAGGGGGTGAACTTTCAATCCTAGAGTAATTGACATTCACAACCCTATGGTGTTTCTTTAAAGAAACAAACCTTAAGAATTTGTGTTGAACTCTTTCGATAGCCTGAATGTGGACACCATAGTGAGGGAACCAGACACATGAGAGGTAATCTAAATGGGGTCTCACCAAAGAACAGAACAATAATTTAATGAACTAGATACTTTAGCACAGCGCTTGACAAAGCCCAGCATCTGAAGGGATCTTGAGATTGCCATAGATATATTGAGAATAAAAGATAAGTTTGAATCAAGGATAATGCTCAGATCTTAAATTTGAGATACAGATTTCAAAGGGCAAACATTTATGGTATACATTTGATCCTGGGTATTTCTATTATGGCTGAAAACCATCAAATGGCACTTGCTGACATTAAGTTCCATCCCATTTATTACACACCACCACTGGCTCACACGATCTAAATCGGCCTGGAAACTCAAATAATCATCTTCTCTTGAAATTACTACTATAAAATGTATAATTAGGTTCAAGAAATAAGTTCTAAAAAAATTGCTAGCCACTAAAGCAAATTAATCTCTTGATGAATATTTCAATTATGTCTTTCCATAAGTTATCTTTGATATATTGTTAATACATATTCTTTATTTTCTTTTATCTTTATACTTTATTTTAATTCATCTTATTTTTGTATATTTTATATTTAATTTTACCTTATTTTGTTTGTTTATCTCAATTTTGTAGGGCTTTGTCTACAACTGGTAATAAAGCTTATTTTTAATTCGAATTTAATTTCCTGTTTGTTAATATCGAGCCTCGATAATGATCTTTCAAGGTCGGCTGCCGCGACCTGAATAATCAAAACAATCTGAACATTCTGAACTGACCTATAAATCATCGTTTAAAATCGACAACCAATCAAATGACCGGAAATTATTGTTTCTAAGGGCAAAATCTGTCGTTTTAAAGTCGTAATATACATTACTTGCAGGTTCCAAACAATCCTGTTTTTCAAAATTTATTAAGAGTGACAAAGCCGGATGATAGAGATCACAACATACCAGACCAACACCTTTTACAATAATGTTAAACTCAAAATCTGAAAAACACAGATCTAGAATAGTATTGTGATAATTTAATACATTACTATATTAAGAAAAGTCTAGAGAAGATAGTGTATCAGACGTTTCTTAGTTGAAGACCACGATAATCATAACTTAGAGACCACGTTATTTCAGACTGATTATAATCACCCATAAGTAATACATTGTCAAACAACTCACTTGCACAAGACACAGATTTTAAATGAGATTCATAGTATGAGATGTACATTAATGGCGGCATGTAAACACAACCAATACAATATGTCAAGACACCAATCTCCACAGAAACCCACACCTCCTCAATGGCGTCATTGTCCAAAAGCAGGAGGCTATATTTTAGGTAGTTCTTTACAGCAAATGAGAACACCTCCACCATGGCTTTTGGTATTATTTTTTATGTTTATGTCAGTTCGATACACAGTGTAACTCACATCCAGCAGTTCAGCGTCATAGATTTTAGACAATTTATTCATAATCAAAATTACATGGTAATCTTTACATAGGTCAAAGCAAATAAAATAGGTCTTAAAACTAGGAAAGTATGTATGTATATGTGATATCATATGACACTAAAATCGAAATGGATTGATTTAAAGGAAGTACAGGTGAAACAAATAGCTTAAATAGCAAATAGCATCAAAGAACCAAATATTATTAATGATCATTTCATAGACAATGTGCCCCAGGTACAAGTTGACCCAATGGTTGTAAATGACTTTCTCAGTTCATCAATTGACTGTGAACCCTTTGCATTTGGGCTTGTAACTGAATGTGAGGTGCTAAGAGTTCTGAACGGTATCAATTGCAATGCAGTTGGTGTCGACGAAATATCTATAAGAATGTTAAAAGCTTGCATTCCATATTGCCTAAAGCCACTAGTAAACATCATGAATTCGTCGCTTACAGCTGGTATTGTGCCTGATATTTGGAAGAAGGCTCTCATAACGCCTGTCCCTAAAGTGAACAATCCTGCCACTGTCGGCGAGCTGAGACCAATTAGTATTTTGCCAACGGCATCTAAGGTGTTGGAAAAAATTGTAAAAGCTCAGGTACTAGATTATCTCTTGCCCAAATCAATTATACCAAAATATCAGTCAGGCTTCAGGGCCAATCATAGCTGTGCAACTGCACTGTTAAAGATTACCACTGATATTGCAGTGTCTTTTGATAGGGGTTACTGTTGTCCAATGGTACTAATAGACATGACTAAAGCTTTCGATACTCTGAATACCGATCTATTGTTGGCAAAGCTAACTTATTACAACATGACAGCAAACGGTTGGTTTGGCAGTTATCTTCATGATAGGAAACAGGCGGTTAGACTTACTGATGATAATGGTGTTGTGGGGATGTCTGACTGGAGATCTGTGAGCAGGGGTGTGCCTCAGGGCTCTGTCCTTGGGCCGCTTCTGTTCGCGGTTTTCACGTCGGATTTAGTTCGGCACATAGGACATTGCGGGTACCATATGTATGCGGACGATTTGCAGATTTATTTGCCGACACCTGCAGGTGACCTGCCTATCGCGTTGAAGTTGATTAATTGTGACCTGGAGTGTATCTCTGTATGGGCCAATAGGAACTCTCTTTTTATTAATCCTGGTAAGACGCAGGCAATTCTCTTTTCAAGAAATGAAATAAGTATTAATACTCTGACGGCTTTAAAATTAAAAATAAATAACACTGAGATAGAATGGGCAGGAGAGGTGAAAAACCTTGGACTGTGTATGGACACCAGGCTACACTTTGATACCCATATTAATAATATATGTCAGAAATCTTATTATAGGCTAAAACTATTGTATGAATACAAGAATATTTTACCACAAAGCACAAAAAAAATTCTTACTGAAAGTCTGGTACTGAGTATAGCTTCCTATCTTAATATTGTATATGGCCCATTTCTAACAGAGTTTAACAGGTACAAAATTCAAAAAATACAAAATTCTTGTGTGCGTTTTACCAAGGATCTATCACGTAGGGACCATGTTAGTCAGCATGTGAGGGAAGTTTATGGTTTGAATATGGCTCAGAGGCGATATGTGGGCATGGGCTGTTTGATGCATAAATTGATGACTATCAACGAACCAACTTATTTATCGGAAATTTTGGTCCAAAGAGGAGACGCTCATTCAGTGAATATACGACACAAAAATACTCTATCTATTCCCCAGCACCGCACTGAATTTTTCAAGGCGTCTTTTTTGTATACCGCAGCTCATGTTTACAATAGCCTGCCTGATGATATTAAAGTACTAAGTTCATCTGCGTTTAAGCATAAAGTAAAGGGATTTGTATCGGAGCGGCTTGTTTCATTGTGATGAGTTTTAATTTTACTTTTTGTAATGTGTAATTTTCCCTATTTTCCTAATTTAATATAGTATCTTGTTTATAAGCGGTGGTTATGAAAATACGCTTGGCGGTACTTTCCACCTTTGTATGTAGTAAATTTTAAGTGTTGATGCATACAATAAATACTATTTTATTTTATTTTTATTTTATTTTAAAACAAACAAACAATTTTTTTTTTTTTTTTTTTTATTTCAAAATTTAAAATAGGAAAATTCCTAATACAAAGCAGCTAAATACTTACTAGTTAATTTATAAAAATACTTAATATTAAATTTTATAAAGCTTATGCCACTTAGCCAGCAAATAAATGTTGCAAGATAAAAGTTGACAAACATATGTTGACAGGAGGCAACCAACCATACACCATATAATATGCACACACCACACACAAAAACAACATTACAATTACAATTAACCTCTGAGGTACCTCAACATTCGGGACTTGAACTGCCCAATGGAGGCTGAATTTTTCACATTATGAGGGAGCTGATTATATTCGACCAAGCAACTATGAAATAAAGACTTCATGGTTCTCTTTAGGTTTGTTCTGTTTACATAAAAATTGGAATTATTACGGGTGGGATACTCATGTATTTGATTATTATATCTAATAAATTCATTAAAATACAAAGGACATTTTCCACTTGCTACCCTATATATGAATGTCATTGTTAAGTAGAACCACCTCTTCCTTAAAGGCAACCAGTTCAGACATTCAAGCATTATCCGAATGGGAGTATACCTATTACATCTAAGCACAATTCGCATACCGCGATTATACAATACCTGCATACATTGGTGTGAATTCCCGTCCATTAGATACAGCAAACTAGAACAATACTCAAAGTGCGGCTGTATGATAGTCCTAAATACAGTTGTTCGAGCAAACAATGAGAGGTTTTGAGATATTCGTGAAAAAAAGAAGAGTTTTTTAGATATTTTCTTTTTAATATAATTAAGATGAGATTTAAAGAGTAATTCATTGTCCAGTATAAAACCTAAGTATTTTATTTCATTCACCCATTCCAAACACTCACCATCAATTTCCAATTTAAGTTGGTCCCACTCTATTTGCTTCAATTTAAATTTGGTACTAACTATCATAGCCTTTGTTTTTGAGACGTTGAGCTTAAGTCTATTAGTTCCAAAAAATGTGTGCATATTTCGCAAAAGATCTTGAGCCTTCAACACCACAGTATTCAAATCATCCCCAGTACAAGCTATCAAAGTATCATCAGCAAAGATATTAATAAACTCAACACCCTCAACAAAACCAATATCATTGAGATAAACAATAAATAGTAGGGCACCCAGGATACTACCCTGTGGCACTCCCATGTTATTTACTAATGGAACAGAATCTGACTGCCCTATTCTCACTACTTGAGTTCTATTTGTAAGATAATCCTCAAACCACTTCCATGTTGTGCCATGAATTCCATAATATTTAAGTTTTTCCAATAAAATTGTTCTATCTATTGTCTCTAATGCCCGTTTGAGGTCTAAAAATATTGCTACAATATATTTTCCGTTGTCAACATGTTTTTTCCAAGAAGACACTGTTAACTGTATAGCAGACTCACAAGAATGATTTTCTCGAAATCCTGACTGATTACCCATGAAAAGATTACTTTCGTTGAAATATTTCAATATCTGGTTATAAACGGCCTTTTCCAAAATTTTTTCGATGCATGGTAATGTATTTATGGGTCTGAAATTACTTACATTATTTGAATATTTTATTTTAGGAATGGGGATTATTGTACTAAGTTTTAAGTCATCCGGAAAGCGGCCATATTTCAGAGATGTGTTGACAAGGTTTAGTATAGTATAACCCAATGTATCAAAAGTTTGTCTGAGGAACCTGGAGTTTAATATGTCTAAAGGGTGTTTTTTTACCTTAATAGAAAACACCATATCCCTCAGTTGTTTAATATTTATTGGCTCAAACTCTTTTAGTTCACAATGAATTATAGGCAAATTATAGGGTGACCATACCATTGAATTATTTCTATTGTTAGCAATTTCTGTAATACTATTAATAAAGTACTCATTAAATAAATTGCATGCATCCATCTCATTCCTTGCTCCGACAACATTTCCTACTTCCCCAAAATCCACATTTCCAAAATTAATATTATCATTTTCAGGTTTTACAAGTTTCTTTAGGCATCTCCACATATCTTTACAGCTATTTCTATTTTGATCAATCTGAGATTCATAGTATTCTACCTTTTTTTTCTTTAACAAATTAACTACAACATTTCTTTTATTTTTAAAGTATTCCCATAGTTCTGTAGAGTTCAAATTATTGTTGGTACGAAAATTCTTATATGCTATATCACGTTCATGTACCTTTAATCTAACCTCATTATCATACCAAGGCAATTCTTTATCAGACTTTTTTATTTGAACTATTGGATAACTAGAATCTAGCACTATCCTACAATTGCTCACTATATCTCTATATATCACATTAGTATCACATGTATCGAATTTCCAATTGCACTCTATAAGTCTAACATTAATATTGAAAAAGGCCTCAGCATTGAGCTTTCTGCTTAAGATATTATAATTATTACTATAAATCTTACCACTAGATTTACACAGATTGACAGCTATCACAGAATGGTCAGTTATTTTTGGTGTTCTATGTACAGTCACTCTAACATTGTCCTGGTTTACTACAACATAATCTATTAGAGTACAACTATCTTTTACACATCTAGTACATTCGTTAACTTTTTGCTCTATCCCATACATTTGCATTATATGCTTAATTCTCTTACAATAAAAGTTTTCAGAGTTTTCGAAGTTTAAATTAAAATCTCCAACCAGAACACATCTTTTCTTGGGGTCAAAATGATCTTCGGACCATTCTTCAAACTTGTCCAAAAATACAGTATCACTACTATTTGGTGAATGATAAACTCCACCGATCTCCCATTCGACGCCATCAATCTTAACATGTACAAATTTACACCAAAAGTTTCCTTCCTCAATATAACTTTTACCATCCTTAAACACTATATCATTACGGACAAAAATCAACACCCCACCCGTGTGACGATTAGATGCATCACATCGCAGCGCACTGTACTTATCAACACATAATTCTACATCCTCCATATCCTCTGTAGTTCGAGCTTCACTAAGGATAACGACTGGCGGTTTATGCCCAAACATCTCTTTTATAATGTTATCAGGGTGGGCTATGAAGCTTTGAGCATTTAGATAGAGGATGTCAGAGTTCCCAATGTTATTTATCTGTGTTGCTGATTGTGACGCTTGACCTGAAAATTCCTGTTCCCCCACTGTGGCCCACCTCCATACTTGCTCGAGTTACTGTTAAAGTTAAATCTAAATGGTCTCACTACCACATTAAGTGGCCATAGTTCACTTACGAGCATTTTATCATTATCTTGTGGATGGACGGCTATCTTGAAAGCAGCTGTATGTGTTTTATTTTGAATCTTCTCACACACAAGCACGCCTATTGCATTCTTCTCCAGATGACCACGCAACATTTGTTCTGTGGTATTCTCTTCCAGGTTTCCAATGTAAAGCCATTTTCTTTCAACAGCAGGTTCAATTCCACTGGTAGTCGTATTGTTCCCTCTTACTACGGTTCCACCAAGATTATTATTATTTCGTGGGTTATTGTTATTGATACCCTGGCTGTTACCCTTGAGGGTGGATATGTTATTTGGGTTGGTTTGTATCCTTGGCACAATCTGGGGTGCATCGGGCTTTAGAAGAAAGTTAACTAGTTCCTTATTAGAATTTTTTATTGCTCCAGCTACAGCATCCAATTTCAAGGTCATCTGTTCGGACTGCTGATCTAGATGGTTCTTCAAGTTTGAGAGTATATATTCATGAAGGTTGCTATTCTGTGCACAATTTCCACTTGGTACCTGGGTCACATCAAAATTGGCTTTTAAATTTTGTACTTCAATCTGCAGCCCAGCCAACCTGTTATCAAAATCTACCTTCCGTAACTTAGAGTTGATATTCGACTCAATTTTGACTTCCAGCTTGTTTAGGTCAGAGTCGATTTTCGACTCAATTTTAGATTCCAGTTTGTTACATTTATTTTTAAGACTATTGACTTCATTTGTTAAGTCATCGATTTTCTTGAAGGTCTTGGGCCAATTTTTAAATATTATAATACATTCAGGACATAGATGCACCATAATTCGTGATTTACTTGGTATCACCCTGACTTCTTGTGCTTGTTGATTGTTGCATGTTTGACAAATTACTCTATCACATAGATCACAGGGGTAGCCAAAAAGATTAACACCCTCCTTATCTTCCTTAACCCTGCGTTACTCGCGCGGGGTGTTCTGAACACCCCATGCCTACAAATATATCAATAACTTTTAAATAAAATCGGTCAGGATGCCCCACCTCTGTCTACCTGCATGAATTTACTCCCACTAGCATGTCGTATTAGAAGGCCAGTGTGCGTTTGATCGTTTCAGAGCTAGAACCTTCTTGGGGTGACGCTGGCACCCCGCGAGTAATTGTGTAATTTTTTTTACCTGAGAAACTTAGATTAAGGTAAGCCAATTACTATATTTTTATACATTTTATGGGTAATTACTTGTATTATTTACATATTATGGTATTTCTTATATATCTAAATAGAAAATTTCTTTTCCAGAGACATTGACCCTTGGAAAAGGAAACAAGATCGTCTAATTGGGTTATTTGAAAAAGTAGAAACGGATGATGAGCCGGCATCGGAAGATGAAATAAACAATATCGAAAGGGAGTCAGAAACGGAGGACAATGCAGAGGTTTCCAACCATGAGTCTGAGAGCGGTCAAGAGACAACAACAAATGCAAAACTATTTGTAAAAATGCAAGAAAAATATGTGCTTAAAACATATGAATACTATGTGCAATTCTTGCTTGTAAAGCCTTTAACTTTGTCCCGTATGATTTTTCTTTTGTGTTAATTATAGTTTTAAGTGAGTTTTTGTTTAAAGTTTGTATTTACAGTATTTTACATTCGGCCTTACCTGTACCACTATTTTGTTAAGAAGAAATAGGTTCTAAATAAAATATTTATTAAGAAAAATAAATAAATAACTTTGCTTACGAGCGGGATTGTCTTCCAATTGAGGCGTTCCATATCAAAACTCGCCTTATCCCTTTAAGTCTATTTTCAGAAAACGAGGAAAAACCGTTTATGTTCTTATCACTGGCAATTGTTTAACGACAATTTCTATATAAATTTTTAAGACACTAAACAACTCTTGGGTTATGCTACTTTTAATCATGTTTTGGTCAATTATTTTATTTTTTCATTTTAATTTTGGATAAGGCGAGTTTTGATATGTCTCTGTGCATAAGGCGTGTTTTCCAACGAACAAAAAATTTTATATGTTAACTTATGATTAAGACTAGGGGCAAAAGGTTACAATTTTTTATTGTAAAATTAACAAAATATAAACAAGAATTGCAACTACACTCTAGGTTCTTTAATTTCACTGCTATTCTCTTGGCACAACTCCTCCGGATCGTCAGTACCCCCATTTTGAATAATTTCTTCACCAACTACCTCAGTATTTAAAAGGTTTTTGTAAAACGATTTTTCTTCCCTACTGACCAATTCTACACCAAAATGTTTTGTTAAAAGGAAATAGAACAAAAGGCAAGTACCTTGCTTTATTTTCTATTTCCCTTTTCCATTTCTTGGGCTCGCTTGGGTTTTTTCTTGTTTTTTTAGGATCGGCAAGCACAACAGTAATGTCCATTTTAGCACCTTAGTCGAAAACAATGAATTTTCTATTAATAACGCGTTTAAATTAATAATAATTACGACAATGAATGAACAACGAATCGCACGGGAACAGATTGTTGTGATCAGGTGATACCAAATCGAGCATTCTGATTGGATAATTGGATAAGGCGTGTTTTGAAATGACGATGTAGTTGGATAAGGCCAGTTTTGATTTGAATGTCGATATATAACCGTAGATTTGTGGAGGATATGGCGAGTTTTGCCCCGTTTTGCTATACAGGCCGCATGGGTATTAGGTCAAAGAATAATCTTATGCATCAAACACAATTTTTATGAAAACTGGATAAGGCGAGTTTTGATATGGAACGCCTCAATTATCAAAATATGACACTATAGTAGCAAAAAGCTATAATAGCTAAAATATAAATTTTCGCTAACTTATAGCGATTTTTATTTTGGGGTGTTTATGACACCCCGCGAGTACTGGTGGCATACAAAGTAGGCGCGAGTAACGAAGGGTTAAATACACATTCTTTGTTGCATTTAAAACATTTATTATGGCTTGGATTTGGATTACCCATGATAGGTTATGTTTATTGTTTATGTTTTTCTCCACTAACAATACTATGGATTTCGCACTAAAATCGGGAGTTTTTCACGAAAATATTTATGCCAACAGAAAGCTTAGCAATCCCAGAGCCGATTTGGATCATACGCCAAATAGAAACAAATGAACTTTTCGCGATGTTCACAGATTTTCAAGAGTAGCCGTGTTTATGTATTGTAATGATGATATGTTATATATAAAACAGATGCACAGTAAAATATTGAGACTAGGAGCGATACTTATGAATTAAAGAAATAGCCAATAATAATCACATTATACATTTAAAACAAAAATCACTCATGACTACATTCAAGGAACTCTTGCTCTGAATAGAATGCATTTCTTAACAATATTTTCCTAACTACTTTCCTGAAACAATCCGGCGGAAGCTCTCTAACACTGGGGGCAAGCTTATTAAAAAGTTTTATTGCTGTAAACTCAGGCTGGGATTGAGATCGTGAGAGGCGAAAGAGGGCCACCCTTAAGTCACTGCCATGTCGAGTCGGGTAATCATGAATATCATGATGGCTTTCAAAAAGATAAATTATACCTGACATAAGTGAGGCACTCATAGACATAGGCAGATGGAAAAGTCAAAGTATTAGGTCCAATAAACGCCCGCCTGCAGTCCTCCCTATAGCCCAACCTAGCGAGAATTGTCACCGCCCTCCTTTGCAGAGATTGCTATGCCCCAAGCCATTATACCATAGGTAATGGTTGAGTGCAAAAGAGCATGATATGGTGTCAGTAGGGTATCTAGAGAAGCACAGCCTGCCAGGCCCCAAAGCAAAAATACTATACTTCTTAATTTTTTGCAAATAGAATGAACATGAGCATCCCATTTGAGCGTTGGGTCCACATAGACTCCCAGAAACTTGACACTGCCCCCATCTCCCCCACCATCCCCCGGAAGGGAGAACAGCATTTTTTGAGTTTTATTCACATTGAGTGATAGTTTGTTAGTGTCAAACCACATCTTTGCCTCCAACTGTGCCCCACATGCCATCTCTTTTGCTATATCAAGGCTCCGGCTGCAATTCCTGGTATAAGTATCATCTGCATATTGGCCAAACTTAGCCACAGATTCACACATTGGCAGGTCATTCACATACGCCAGGAAAAGCACCGGACCAAGGATTGATCCCTGAGGAACTCCAAGATTTAAAACCTTCTCCGCAGACAAGGCACCACTCACCCTGACTGATTGTGGTCGCTTTTCCAAATATGATCCGAGTAAGGCAATGCTTGTCCCAGAAAATTTGTAATAGGCAAGCTTTTCTAGCAAGATTTCATGTGAGACACAGTCAAAAACTTTACTAAGAACAAATAATTGAGCTATGCTGTACTTTCTCCCCTCAGTCATCAAGAATGGCAGAGACAAGATCCAGAACTGCCATGGCAGATAGAGGGATCCAACCAGGGCTATACTAGGACAATAATGAGATACAATTCATTAAGTGAAGCATAGAAAGGCTCTTAATTTGGTTTTAAGGCCTCTGAGGTTTTGATAGAAAAGTGTGGCACATTCTAGAAAGAACTGTCTCCCATGCTCAGCTTTGAGAATTTGCTAAACCAACTGGTCTGACAGGACACCGAGGACGAAATTCCTTAACAGCCAAATAGTTCTATTTGGGTTATGTTCATGAAGATAAGACAAAAATCATTAGTATGTAGATTAAATTCCGTGGATGTTTCCCCTTGAGGGTTAAAAAAAACTGGCTATGCACTCCTTAACCCAAAGATATGCACTGGTTGAGTCATCTTGGTGTCGACAACCCTCATTAATATTAATCCTATATGAAATATTAATAGTATATATATCTTTTCTGGTTAAGATATCGTCTCGGTTCAAGTTGTTGTCCAAAATACAAAATAAAAACATAACAACAATTAGTTTCCTGAATAGAAAATAAGATACAACCTAGAAGTAGGTACCTAGTGCTTGTTGTAAGTACCACTGAGCGACTATAACCAAAGAAACTAGGACCATAGTATAATAACCACCCAGTAGTTTAAAATGTAATATAATAAAAGTGTAATTTAATTTAAACAATCTGTCAAAATAATTGGAGATAATTCACAATGACAATGAAAATTGGACACTCTATACATCGCACATAATATGAAACATTCAGTATATATACGTATGAATTTTCAAAAAAATATTTCACCAAATAAAAAATCATTGTGGTTGTATACAAAAAAAATCGATGTTTACATTAATAGGTCCTGGAAACTTACCTATTTGGAGGAACACCCATCATAAATTTTAAAGACACTTCCTTCCGACGATACTTTGAAACATTTATGTCTTGTATCTCTTCTTTATGTCCATAATGAGTGGAGTAATAGACAATCGAGGATTTTCCTGATATTATGTTTTTTGTAACAATTATCTGACTGGTACAACCACAATTAATTTTAAAAGACCCTTTGCTACGTTTTCTTCGTTTGCGTGTATCTTCAGCAATTAGACGATTCTCTGTACCTAAAATATTAGACATATATATTAGACTCTGTGTTAGATTACTGATAAAAATAAATAAATATATTTTTACCTGTTCTTGAGCAATAGAAGTATATTTTTTCAAATAAATCACCTACAGTCCTCTTCACTCCCCGAGCTTTGAAAAATCTTATATTTCCTGTTTTCTCTTCGTTTTGTAGCCACACCTCAAATTCTAATAAAAAATAATACCTATAGCTACCTTATTATGGACACAAGAGTAATTACTCTACCTTCGAATGTGTTAAAATCCAAATGGTTTTCAACTATTTCCAAATTATGACAAGCAGTTAGATGGCTTCTAAGATCGTTGCTTCTGTGAAAAGAAATCTCACAACCTTCTAAGCATTTAAATAATGCTGCTTCAAAATTGAGCTCTCGTCCTATAAAACAATATACAGTTTTTAAAACAAGTTGTGTTTTAATTTAATTATGGACATGTTAAAATGTCTACCAACGACGTCGCCGTCCATTGAGTAAATTACTTTACAATTATTATTAAATTGCTAACTTTATGTAATTTATATCTCCATTTATATAATATTATTTTATATTCTTACCATCAGTTTGGCAAATATAGGAATCGATGTGCCTTTTCAGGCTGTATTTCGTTGAAAA
>JAEQML010077169.1:0-13004 GCA_016904865.1 Pissodes strobi
TCGGTTATAACGTACCCTATATATACCGAACGCTTGCTTATAACGAACCAAAATTCAAACCCCCTTCTAAACTCCCATCCTTTCTACGTAGTTCAGATCGTTTATAACGAAATCGGATATAGCGAATTCTCGGTTATAGCGTATGCATTAAAGTGAAAATTTTTAGAAACCCGCTCGGTTAGAGCGAACAGCGAGCTGGATTTTCTTCGAACGACGCGCAGTAACTCCAATGCGGCGCGGCGGCTCCTTTGTGCCGGCTTTGCCGGCTTATCATAAACACCGCCGCGCTCGCCGCTGAACAGAAAAAAACCTCTTTATAGATGCCGAGGATTCTAGGAAAGAATGTTTTTAAACTGTTTAATCTAGGCATTTCGTTCAGTTTAGTTCCGAAGTTCAAATAAAGTGGATGTTGACGTAAATTTGAAAAATGGCTAAACGTAAGGCTTTAACACTTAAGGAAAAATTAAAAATTATTGACCAGCTCGACAAAGGCAAGTCGGATGCTGATATCAGTCGTGAATTTAATTTGTCAAAATCTACGGTATCCACTATAAAGAAGAGTAAGGATAAATTAACAAAAACACAATCATTGAACACTTCTGTGAAGAAAAGGATTAGGGACCCAAAAAGGAGAGATGTTGATAGTGCCCTTTTGAAGTGGTTTTCTTATCAGAGAAGTCAGAATGTGCCGATAAGCGGAGAGGTTTTAAGAGTTAAGGCGGAGCAAATGGGAAAAGTAACCGGTGATGAATTTGTCTGCCACAAGAGTTGGATAGACCGATTTAAGAAAAGGTAAAGTATCGTCGCGGGAAACGTTCACGGCGAAGCATCTAGTGTTCCAAAAGAGACTGTGGCTTCCTGGATTAATGACGTTTGGCCGGACATAAGAAAAACTATAAAGATGAGGACATTTTCAACGGTGATGAAACGGGGTTGTTCTATAGGATGACACCTGACAAGACTTTGAAATTTCATGGACAAAAGTGTATTGGGGGTAAACAAAGTAAAGACCGTATCACCATTCTAGTGTGTGCAAATATGACTGGTAGCGAAAAACGAAAACTTCTTTTTATTGGAAAATCCGCACGCCCCAGATGCATTAAAAATATAAACAGTTTGCCAGTAACCTACACATTTAACAAAAAATCGTGGATGACGTTTGACATTTTTGTAAAAGAGCTGAGAGATTGGGACAAAGAACTGGGACGTAAACAACGGAAAATCTTACTACTGGTCGATAACTGCCCGGCGCATCCCCAAGTGAGAAATCTGGAGTTTATTCAGTTGGTCTTTCTTCCACCTAACACAACATCAGTTCTTCAACCCATGTATCAGGGTGTGATTCGTTGCTTGAAATCCCATTACAGAAGAATTTTTTTAATTCGATTACTTAACAGCATTGACAGCAAAACTGAATTTAAAGTCACTTTATTAGATGCTATAAACATGATAAAAACTGCCTGGCGACGTGTCAGTTCTACGACTATTGCAAACTGTTTCCGTCATGCAGGGTTTCAGAAGAACGGTGAAAATGAATTTGAAGAGGACGATGATCTTCCTTTGTCCGAGCGGATTTTAAAGTATGCTGATGACAAAGAAGATGATGATGACCTTCCACTTTCAGTATGGGTTCGGCGCAACAATGCTGACCGAATTTTCAACAATGCAGATGATCTGAACAAATTTGAAGACATTGATAAAGACTTAATAACTACTGACATGCCTACTGATGCTGATATTATGTCTGAAGTGACCGAGGACTCTAATTATCCAGAAGAAAACTCTGAAACACCAGACAACAAAGACCAAACAGAGCCACCTTCTATTAGGGAAGTTTATAATGCTATGAACATTCTATCATCTTACGTAAGCCTTTCTGATATAGATTTTACAATAAGTTTTGATAACCTTCAAAATAAAGTTGAAAATGATATTTTGAGAAAGTAAACTGTACAATCAAAAATTACTGATTATTTTCAACCATAAGTTCTTTAAAATTATGTTTTGTTCTACCTAATATAGGTACCTTCCTAATGGATATATTATGTTCATGCATGCATATGTATTATTATCCTGCGCTGTTCATTTTCATTACGTAGTAAATACATTTGTCACCTTTGTTCATTGTGTTAAGTGTTCCTTTGAGAAATAAACTTTCTATTTTCATTATTTGTCTATCAATTAATTTATATATACGTATACCTTTTTTAGCGAACGCTCGTTTATAACGAACATTTTCTCCGATTTTTTCAAGTTCGTTATAACCGAGCTCAACTGTATATATATATATAACTTTGACTGAAAACCCGCTGCTGCCGGTGCACTCTCCACACAAGTTTCTAAATTGTAATTCGCTCCTCCGCCGAATACCGACTTCGCGCCAACTACCATTGGATAATGTGGCGAAAATTTCAATATTTCATTATTCAGGTAAATTGGCTGGCATGTATTGTATTCTTGCGCGGGTTCTTACATCGGGATTCGCCACCTCGTTATATTGAAAGAATATTGAATGGATGTAATTTAAGCCTCTAAATAATTTTAAGCTTATAATTTATGTCCCCCTGCACTTTCGGTGGCGCCCTAAAAGAAGCATGGCTACCCCATTGGGGGATCGCGACCCATCGTTGGGAACCACTGAGCTAGAACATTTCAATCCACTCATTTTTTCCTTATTACGGCAATATTTGACTTTGCTGGCTTTTAAAAGAGCATTTTGGGCCACACCCTATGGATGCCAGTGCAAAAATGCTCATAACTATAGGTTTTGGATTATAAATCACTCGAAGGATATATAATATTTAGTTACGTTGTTTCGTTCCTATAATAAAATTTCGAATTTCGCTTTGTTATTATGAAAGAGACATCAAAGTATTTCTAAAATAGTATATAACTATTACATAACATGTGTGAAAAATACTTGTCGCGTCATCCTGATTTGTCCAGTCAAAATGTCAAATCAAATACGATGTTAAATTGACAGCATCTGCCATCTATTCAAATAGAGTCATGTTCGCCTTCAAGTTCGCCTGGTAGTAACGATGTGAAAAATCACAAGATTGTCGCTTAACCTCAAAAAAATCTTAACATTGAAAATGTTTCTGTTATCCTAATATGGGGCCTCAAACCGGGGTCAATAGTTTAGATATTATTTGATTTATTTAATTAATGGTTATAGGATAATTTATATACTATTATGGCAAGGTAAAAAAATAAAGGAATAAATATTTATAGGTAATATGGTAAAGCAAAATACATTGGCTCAATTCCGAAATATTTAAATCGGCTGTGTTAAAAAACTGCTAAAATCATGCAAAACGCATGGTGTTCATAAAAAAGGGGCGAAGTTAGGTAGAAACACTTAAAAAGCCCACACGCAGGGCGATGTTGCTTGGCAATAAGGGCGAGAGTCGCAGGGCTAAATCGAATGAGGGGGACTTGGCCTATAAATACGCGACAGAATTTGATATAGACTCACTAATTTTCTTTTAAAGGTAAAAGGCGTTACGCTGCCAGTTTGTTCATAGGTCACTTATTTTATTTGAAAAATAATCGAATTTTATAGAAAGTAAAAATAATTTCAGAGTAAATTAAATTCATAGGTCACTTATTTTATTTGGGAAATAATGGCATTTTAGAGAAGTTAAAATAATTTTAAAGTAAATTAAATTCATAGGTCACTTATTTCATTTGAAAAATAATCGCATTTTAGAGAAGTCAAAATAATTTTGAAACTAAATTAAAAATGGTTATTGCGGCTGAATTAAATAGTTTCCTGGGGTAACATTACAGTAATGTTGACGCCGGGAATTTCCAACGGTGCCCGACTGTATGTAATCCCAAGGAAGGTATAATAATGGCCGAATTGTTGGATATGTTTATTGTACCTCAATCGCCTTGACGCCGATAACACGGTGCCGTTGGATTGGGTTACAGTGAAAAGTAGTCCAATAATTACATACATACTTTTAGCGTAATGCTGTATGGGTTTCGACGCCGAAGTCTGAGCTACGGTTCACTGACAGCTATAGAAAAGCTGACAGGCGTCCCGGCCAGGCCCCACGGTGCCAATCTGTGCAGGGTTTTGCTCTAAGTTGGGATAACGACAAAAATAACCCGAGAAAGCCGAATTGTTGGATCCGTTTATTGTACCTCAATCGCCTTGACGCCGATAACACGGTGCCGGTGTATTGGATGACAGTGAAAGGTAGTCCAATAATTTTGTATTATCCGACATACTTTTAGCGTAATGATGTATGAGTTTCGACGCCGAAGTCTGAGCTACGGTTCACTGACAGCTATATAAAAGCTGACAGGCGTCCCGGCCAGGCCCCACGGTGCCAACTTGTGCAGAGTTTTGCTCTAAGTTGGGATAATGACAGAATTAACTCGAAAAAAAAACTAAAATTAAATTCAAATAAAGAAATAAATTAATACGGGGACGGGGTTTAGATTTAATTTCTGGGCTAAGGGAAATTTGAACAATAAGGCACGTTTCGGCACTCACTAATTTTCTTGTAAAGGGAACACTACTTCAAGCCGCAGACATCGAATTATCAATAATTAAGATTATCGAAATGACGACCAGGGCAAAATTGCAAAGAATTGGGGGAGAAGGAACCAAGAATCAAAAATTTACAGGTGAGAATCTAACTATGGGGAATTATACAAGGGTTTTAATAATATGGTCACTCTAAATTCGACCCGTCATAATCCTTTGTTAAAAGCAAAACAAGTACCATCAAAATAAACCACAAGCCCATCAGGGGCACAATATAACGGCATTATAGCCATCTGTAAAATTTCGCTTCGGCACTAGATTTATGGGTCAGAACAGCCACATGTTTCTATTTTTAAATGGATTCTAAATTTGGGTCAATTGGTCAAGTAGTAGTACTACAAAAAGAGATTATTATTACTCGTAATGTAATGCGCACAAAAGGGTATACTGACTGTTTGGAAGGATAACAGTGACGGGGATGCGTCTTGAAGGATGCTAGTTGTATGGTGTTGTATGAAGTATGTCTTATGTGCGTATACGCGGATAATAATATGATAGCATTGGGGCGTTAATAAAAGTTGTGCTGTGGGTCAGAGTATGGTCAATGTTTATAACCCATGTCGTATGGCAGGAGTTGTTTGCCTCGGCGCTCACTCACTGGACCGTTGTCTTCCATTTTCAAGGGGTTATAATTTCGAAGCATCATAACTTGATACCCATTTTATAACTGACGTATTATTTGTGGTAAGTGACAGGTACCACATTTAAGTACCCTAGACTAACATTTTATTATCAAAATTAGTAGTCAATAATAAAAGGTATAATGTAAATAAGGTTAACAAGTACTACTATTGACGTGCTTTTGATCACAAGTAAAGCAGGGTTTTTAAGGAATTTTGGTATTTTAAATGTTTGGTTGGTTTCATTTTAGTAGGCACTAAGTTTGCTATGCTAAGTTTGAATAAATGTAAATAGAGATAAATAAACGAAATTGCGACTACAAGGAATTTGTAAATATTTTATTTTTGAAGTATCAATATATGTATTAAAGAGTTTCTGTTGTTTACTTTACTAAAGAGAAAATTAAGTTTAAGAAAAAAAAGAAATATGAAAGAATCTTACGATCCCAAACTCTAAGGGAGCTAGGTACTACGAAAGAACACAACGTAACAGGATGGGTCCGAAGTAGGTTTGTATAAGCTGACGATCACGAGTCTGACTACCGACCTTCAGAATGTAATACATAGACTGGGGGTCGGTATGTTTCACTACATTTTCCCCATGACGTCATACGAACGAGAGATCGCTTCAAATATTTTTTTTTTGCGTAGGTATAAACATATGAGACCTTCATAGATCGATAGAAAAGATCCATGGTCACGTGAAATGACCAATGACAAAACTTTTTGGAGGTCCAACATTTTTTTATAGCGAGTCTTACATTATCTGTCAAAATTCGGATTTCGCTCATTTTGTACATGTCTCGCGATATCTAAGAAGCTAAATTAATTTTGTTATTGATACAGGAAATGTTAAGCAATGCCATTAAGTTAATTACCGTTCCCTGAAGAATATGGTTTAAAAGTAAAACTAGGGAAAACTTTAAATTGTACTTTTATTGCCGTTTTTTTTAGTTGGCGACAAACTTTTTTGTTTTAAGAATTTTTCCGATCAGCGTACGAAATAAAGCCAAATCTTCAAGAAAGGTTAAAAAACGCATTACGATAGTACGTATAGTTGGAACATTATCGTTATTTAAATTTGAAAGTTTCAAAGGTGGCGCGCGGGCGCGGCGGCGGCCCGCTATTGCGCCTGTTATGTTATGTTAATAGTGTTTTAAGCTGGCCGCCAAAAACGACTGACAATTTTAGTCTCAGTTGGATAATAAACTAAACTTACGTAATCTGTTTAGTAGTCATTATTTACTTTAAATTGTGTTAGAGGTGGATGGGGTGACTTTTAGTTTCTCATGACAGACTAGTCGTGCTGCATATTGTTAGATCGGGGATTGAGACACGAATCCCAGGATTTGGTCCGCCTGATCCCGCCCCTGGCAGCTCCTGTCAGACAGTCACGACAGACGGCAAGAGCGCACCAGTTCGTCGTACAACTGGAAACACCTAGAACATCGCTTTACAAGAACTTCTTTGGCGCACTGCATCACTGTAGAACTCACTCCCAGGACATCTGTTTCCCACTAATTACAGCTTACAAATATTCAAGAGCCGTGTCAATCAACATCTTCGCACACACATCGCTCGTCAGGGTCTTCCTTTAGTGTGTGTGCCACTGCCATAAAAAAAAAGAATCGAATGCAAATGTTTTTTTTTGATTTTGCAACCACCCCTAACGTTATAAATTGGAAAAACGAACGAAACTTTAAGTAATATGTATTATGTGGTATATTTTGGTAAACTAAACTTACGTAATCTGCTAAAATCCATTATTTACAATAAATTGTGTTAGGGGTGTGTGAGGGTGACTTACGTTCTTACGACGACTAGTCGTGATGCATATCGTTAGATCGAGGATTAAAAGACGAATCGAATTCAAGTGTTTTTTTTGTTTTTACAACCACCCCTAACATTATAAATTGTAAAAACGAATTTATGTGGTATATTTTGGTAATCTACACTTATGTAATCTGCTAAAAGTCATTCTTCACATTAAATTGTGTTAGAGGTGGATGGGGGTGACTTTTAGTTTCTTACGATAAACTAGTCGTGTTGCATATTGTTAGATCGGGAATTGCCAGATGAATCGAATGCAAATGCTTTTTTTGTTTTTTACAACCACCCCTAATGTTATAAATTGTAAAAGAAGACCGAAAATTGTAGTAATATGTATATGTGGTATATTTTGGTATATTTTGGAAATTAGGAAACTACCTGCTTGCCGGGGCCGGGAGTTTTTCATTAAAAAACATATTTATTCTAGTCTCGGTTAGCAGTCGCTCGGCCCTCTTTTCATTTTTGACGTCTTTATTAGTAGAAATCCCATTCAAAGCGGTGTCGCAATTTTTGACATTGGACAATTTTGTTAATATCATAGCGACTAGTCCACAAAAGTAGTGTCGAAAAGAGACTCTTTTCGATACTCTTTTGCGGATCGACATGGATTTTTTAACGCAAAATAGAAAAAGGTGCACTCGCACGTTAGTAAACTCACTGCCACCGGGTCGTTTCCTAATTTCGTGCTCGTGCGAAAAAAGATGGTCTTTTAAAACTAGTATCTAAATATACCTAGTATTTCAACATGTGTGTCATATTATGCATTTTCTAGCTACGTTAACTATGCTTTTTCTTCTCATTTTCATAAGTGGTCATGAGAAAAAATTAATACCTACTTTTGGAAAAAATAATGTTTTTATTCCACAAATATTGATAAATGAAATAAAAAGGAAGATATTTCATAACATGTGATTCATGAAAATACACGAAGTTTAATAGTTTTCGTCGTTAGGACAAAAATGTGACTAATAAAAAAAATATTGTACTGACAAAAGCTTTGGTAAAATGCTTACCACGCTTATAGCCCATTAGATTGAATATCTTAGGAGGAAATAAACAATCTATTATGCTCCATTCATTTAAGGTACCGCAAAGTTTCTGACACTTCCGATTATACCGGAAGTAGGTCACCACTTTCATATTTATTACATAACATTTTATATTATTGTTACATATTTCAAATTACTGTGAAAATCTAGGGTGATGTAAAATATAATAACATTTCTTATATAAATCAGCACAAGTCATTTAAAATGATGCCAAGTTTCTGGCCCTTTCCGTTATACCCATTGATTTGTATAGGAGTGGATAAGCAATAAACAGACCAAACATGGCAAATTTACGACCGCGAAATGTAAACAAAGAGATTTTAAATTGGACTTCCGCATTAGAAAATTAGTAGGAGCTAGCTGTTGCACCGTGAAGGTAAATAGGCAGGCCCGGACTTCGAAAATGTTTATTTCACCAAATATTCGGTAGAGGAGTCTTGCCGATTGTGAAATGGGCCCCAGTTAGCATAGCGAAACAAACAATAAGGTATAAATAAGTAATACTTATAATAATTAGACTTACTTGAAATAGGAAATCCCGGGTATTTTGCCTTTACTACTACAAAACACAACCATACACTTTCAGGATTCTATTTTGGTAGCATCGTCCATTGTTTATGTGCGTATTGTTCAATTTAAACGAAAATCAAAATAGGGTACGCACAAACCACAAACGTGAACCACTAAACTAAAACTAATTAAGCAACTACAGACACTAGGTCCAAAGAAAGTAAAAACTCGAATTATTTACTCAAAACGCCGCGCCGTCAAAACGAAAACACGTCAAAGACAAAAGCCAAGTTCGATCCTGACCCACGCCTGCTGAGACGGCAAGTATTTTAGTGCGCATGACAAAACGGTATCTTCTTTGTTTACGTTTTTCCATTTTGTGTCGATTTTGTCATGCGCAGAAACCTGTTTTTTCGCCCATAGGTTGCCACTTTTGAATAGTGCGACAGGTGGCTATTGCTTATCCACTCCTATACAAATCAATGGTTATACCGAATATAGAGATCAACTTCTTCACTTTAAATGTTAATACCAACATATTTTTCCATTTATGGATTCTGCATTAAGTTATTGGTCGATTGTCTATCTCTAGCAGCCACACTTAAAAAAATAAGAATCAAAATCGAGATTTTCCTCCCTTTATTCTATGCTTCTCAGAAAATAGTTCGTGAATCAACATTATTGTCCTTATCACATTATTTAAGAAAAATCGAATTCTTCCAATATCATATGTATTACCGGAAGTGCCAAACTGTTCCGCTTCCAATTATAGTGAAATGAATGTTTGCCGAGAATACTACGGAAGGAAAGTAGAAGCATTTTGGATCAAAGGTAATTAAATATAGAAAAACGTTGATTATCAATGACTACTGATAGTTTTAGACTAAATCAACTAACTACTTTACCAATAATGTAGAATGGGACAAGTAAATTGAGTGTAACACTTAAAATGAAGAGGTATTTCCACTATAACCGTCAGAGATTTGATATGACCTCAAATGAAGTGAGCACTCTCACCAAAAAATGTGCGGAATAATTATAAGTGTTTCATTGACAGTTACATAATAATGGCTTTATATACAGTTTAAAATTAAACGATTACGCCTATGATTGAAAGTAAAATTTATTGTGTTGTTGAAAATTGTTTGGGTTCCTACACTTTTATTTGTCCATGCATTATTCAAACCGTATTAGTAATAAGTGAACTACAAAGGCGGCTCTATTAAAAAGAAATTTTCATTTATGTTAAACGTTTAAGTATATAATTAATTTTTTATTACGCATGCATCATAATCAACGATTATCGCACGCTGCAGCGTGCTTAAAATGATGTTTATGATGCGCATACTTTTTTAAAGGTTGCTATAGAAACATTTGATCATGTCAAATGTGACAGATTAATATATTCGTCAATATATCCCTTAAGTTTAATATTTGAAACATTTTTGAGATTATGATGCATTCGTAATAAAAAAATAGCGTATGATATACGTGTATAAGAGGCCTTTAAAGCCCTTGCCTCCGCTGCGCGTCGTGTTTTGAAATATGTCGCGCGTGCTTTAAAGGCGCTCTTATACATTTATATCATAATATACTATAAAAAAACCTCAAAATGTAATGTTATGTTACCCTCTACACAGCACTAATATTATACAGCAAAATCACAAATTCCTTATGCAAAAATATTAAGATTTAACCAAACTTGCTTACGTTGAAAAGTTGATAATATCCAAGATACAGAGTGTCAAAATAAAACTATTATTTTTGCACAAAATGTAGTAATTGGGAGTCTTTTGAAGCATGAAATTCAATTTCGGCGCTCCATTGTAACATTTTTTGCCTTTATTAAAAATATCAATTGTCTCATTTTTTTCTACGTAAAAATGCTATTATTTGTAAATATCGCTCCGAGTAATCGTTTCGAGATATTTTTTATTAAAAACTAGATTATAGAAAAGTAAATAAATGCTTTTTCCCACTTCTAGCTCTAATGTCAACCATTATTGGCCAATTTTTAACTTGAGAAGTTGTTTTTCTTACCCTTTGTAAAATTATTTCCTTACACCAATTGTCAGTTACCAAGCCCAACTGACAAGATAAAAACAAATAATGTTCAAATATTTAAAAGCAAAGATAACTTGATTGAAATAATTAATAAATAAGCAATCATAAAAAATATATAATTAATGCTTTAATAATTATTAACAAAGTTTACTTTACGGTAAATATTTGACCCATAAGATTTCAATGCAGTGAAACTTTTAATAGCAAATATCTTGAAAACGGTTATGGGAAGCGACATTTACAAAGCATAATTTTTTTTAAGTAATAATGATGGGACAATTGTTATTTTCAATGAAAGTATAAATACACTGAAGTGCAAAAAGGCCACACTAGTTTTATGTACTCAGAGAGACGCTGCATGGGAAGACTCTCTACAATCTACATTGAAATTGTCGATAAATCGCAATTTCTTGTCTCAAAAAACCGAATCACTATTTTTGGGCAGAAATAATAGATTTAAAAAAAATGTCAATGAAAATGGAAAACGAAATATAAACTTTTACACCCTGTATCTTGGATATTGCCAACTTTAGGATATAGGTAAATTTGTTTTTTTTTTAAGGTATTTTTGTCTAAGTAATCAGTGATT
The DNA here is from genome assembly GCA_016904865.1 of Pissodes strobi. Taxonomy (NCBI): domain Eukaryota; kingdom Metazoa; phylum Arthropoda; class Insecta; order Coleoptera; family Curculionidae; genus Pissodes; species Pissodes strobi. The sequence continues at coordinate 11,224 of JAEQML010077169.1, forward strand.
TTGCTGTGTGCCATTAATTATTATAAGTCAACAAAATAATATTTGAACACTTATCTTTTAAATTAAGCATAAATTTAAAAAAAATAAACTTGAGAAAGTATTACATATTAATTAAGCAGGTCAATCAGTAATATAATTGCTTCCCGAGCTACTAAATTCTACTTTATTTGCCAATTAACCAACAATATAAAGTATTCCGTAAATTGCAATAAATACGGAAAACTAGATTTTTGTCCACCTTTTAAATTTTGAATAGAATGATCCACTATTAATTTTCCGCGACTCATAGCTCGTCAAATAATTGCTTAAACCCAACCGAGGCCTCAAATATTAATAAAGTGACTAATAAAATGCCGCGGCAACTTTTTCGGGCCCGACACGTCCGGCAACAGTGCCGGGCTCGATCGCGTCTGTTAGGCGTTTCATTCGGATTAACGGTGGCGTGAAAAAGCGGTGGGGTGTTTCGATCCTGGATACGACTGCTGAATATGGCAAAAACATTTTTTTTTCAGATTTTCTTACCCCTCTTTGGGTGCTCATATTTGGGGTATTAACAATAGAGGTAGAGCATATGATATACTCCCCACATTCATTTGATTCTAGTGGGTCTTAGGTTGTCTGATGAACGTGTCGGGTCTGGTGACGTCGATTGGTTAGATATATATATATATATATATATAATGTCATTTTTCCGAAATCGCGTTAAGAGTAAAGTACCTTAATTTATAAAGATACAGCAAAATCATATAAAGAAAAGTTTTTACAAATTAAAAAAGTAATCTAAATATGAAATTTGAGTTAAGTACATCAACTTTTAATTTTTATTATTTTTTCTCGATTTTTTCTTAAACGTTACGCCACTGAAGAATGTTTTGTTCTTTTGTTATTAGTATACTTGCCAAGTAACTTCAAAATTTATTTAAGATAGAAATTAGTTACATAGTTGCCTAATGTTGCAGTTTTTCCAGAGATAATAACCAGTTTAGGTATCAGTGTGTTGCAAACACATTTAAACACTTTTGATTCAAAATTTTTTCCACTCAAAATCATGGATTGACCCAACTCTTTTCATTTCATGTAACACAACTAATAATTTAATTATCTTTTGCATCAGATGAGTAAAATATGCCCAAGTATCCTAAAAAGCCATATAAAATATTTGGTCTTGAAGAGTAGGCCATGCATTTGGAATAAAAACAAATAAATAGCAATATTTTACTTCGCTCTGACATATGAAATTAATTATTATTGAGTCAGTCATTCCAATTGTATTTTGTAATAATTATTGTGGACAATTATTTTGGACCAAAATTGTTTAAATGTGTTTGCAACACACTGATACCTAAACTGGCTTTTATCTCTGTACAAACTAAAACATTATTCAACTATGTAACTAATGTCTACTTTAAATAAATTTTGAAGTTGCTTGGCAAGTATACTATTAACAAAAGAACAAAGCATTCACCGATGGCGTAACGTTTGAGAAAAAAATCGAGAAAAAAAAGGGAAATTAAAAATTGAAGTACTTAACTCAAATTTCATATTTAGATTATTTTTTTAATTTGGAAGAACTTTTCCTTATAAGATTTTGCTGTATCTTTATAAATTAAGGTACTTTACTCTTGACGCGATTTCGTCGATTTCGGAAAAATGACATTTGCGTCCGCACTAAAAGCAGTACGTAAAATTTGAAATACTCGTTTACTGTTTTAGGGCAAGCACCAACTTTTATGAAGAATAAAATTTTCTGAGAATCCAATAATAAGGAAGTTTCCCATATG
>JAEQML010077170.1:0-13004 GCA_016904865.1 Pissodes strobi
CTCACGAAATTAATAAATCTTTGTATCACATAAAACACCTTCCCTACAGTCTTTAAACAGGCTGTTAAACTAACCCATACATCAAAAAGGGACCTATGATCTACCAGGAAATTACAGGCCCATTCTTCTTCTTATCATATCCAAAATCGTGGAGAGGTGCATGGCTCTGCAACTGGTTGCCTATTTTGAAAACGAGGGGCTATTTAGCGGGTGTCAATTTGGCTTCCGGAAAAACAAGAGTACTGTGCTGGGTATTCTGGACCTAATCTCGGGTATATTGGAGAGTTTCCGCAACGTGGATTATAACTCTGTTTTGTCATGTGATCTCAGTAAGGCGTTTGATTGCAGAGACCATCGGCTTCTGCTTGGGAAGCTGGAGCAATACAACGTGCAGGGTGGGAGCATAGATCTCCTTGGATCATACCTAAGGGACAGATGCCAGCTGATAAGAGTGAATGGTGAGTCATCAGCCGAGGGCCAGAGATATAGGGGTTCCACAGGGTTCAGTCCTGGGGCCTATACTGTTTCTTGTATACATCAATGACTTGCCTCTTGCTGATTTGAACTCTAAGTTTACGTTATTCGCTGACGACACAACAGTCTCATGTACGCTCACACTCTGAAATAATCGTTGGTAGGGTTTAGGCAAGCGCGGCATGGGGCGGAGGACTGGTTTGCTTCTAATAGGCTTCTGCTAAACCATGACAAAACTCATACAATGGTCTTCTCTACAGGAGAATTGGGCACGTTGCTGCTGGGCTCTCCAAGAACTTGTATCTCCTACGTAGCTTGAGCACCCTTTATCGCGGGATTCTTTAAGAACAGCTTATTTTGCTGTATTCCATTCACATTTATATCTTATGCGCTCTTAGCATGGGGACATGCAACTCATGTTGATCGTATTTTTGGTTTGAAGTGTTCAAAAACCACTTTTGAACACGTCAAATCTAACGATTTAATTTGCGTACAATTTAACATTCCACGCCACTGTCCTCGCATTCCAAACAAATTAAAGCCTTGGCGATACTACTAACGCCATCTCTTGTTTACCACGTTTATCCAATGCGCTAGACAGTCTAGAAAGCTAAAAGTTAAGCGTCCTCAAAAAGCCTTCGACCAATCATAGCGCTTCGCGCTTTATCCGGGCTGTATTACTAGCGCCATCTGTTTTAACCACATTTATTCATTTGGAGCCGGCCGCGCATCCTAAACTCATCTGACCAATCATAGCGTTTCCCGCTATACCCCGGCGACCGAGTCGACCAATCACTGTCTCCTAACGGAGGTAATCAAGTTAGCTCCTAAGTTCATGATCTTTAAGAATCGATTTTAATAAAAAACTAGTTAACGTATTTCGACCGGATTTGTGTTAAAGTTCATAAGGTTAATTTAGACAATCGCTGACGTAAAGGTTTACATAACTTCTCAGTATTTACATTATTCGCCCTTTCTATTTCCGGAGGATGTATATCATCCCGCCGGAAGGGGCGTTAACAACTTCTTCAAGTTGATCTAGTTCCCACGTTCTAGAAAGAAGTCGTCTCTTGAACCTCGACATGTAAGTCGCAAAAAGCGCACCCCCGTTTCTAGCCGGCTGGCGCTAGCTACCCGCCATGCCGGGAAGTTTTCACGTTTTGAGACCTCATAATCTATCTAGTTCGTTACTCAAGTGATATAGTGATATCCTGCCATAGTCATTGTCACATCAAGCCTACAATAAGGTATTTATTGGCAAACTTAATGCCATTATTCTCACGCCGAGCAATGGCGTCCCAATTGGTCTCATCCATGGGAGTTGTACAATCGAGCCCTGGCTCGAACCACACCACACTCAATAGAGCCTAGTCTCGAAATCTCAAGTAAGTAAACGAACATGTTTACAATCACATTCTCACAAAGCCTACAAAAAGGTATATTTCGGCATCTACTGCCATTATGGAGACCCACTGATCTCTAACTCTCAAAGGCTGTGCCATGCGCTGCACAGTCCCCAATGGTATTGTCCCGGGGGTTTTCAACATTTTATATCACGAGTGTACCACTGGGTTGCTACACTCTTGCCTTATTCTAATATAAGGATTACTCTGCACTAGTCTGCATACCTACTCATGCCTTATTCTCATATAAGTATTAAACGGCACTAGTCTGCCAAATTACTCAAGTTATCACAAGGCTGTATCCCCTACGCGGATCTCAGCTTATGCTACCAGTACCAGTATAGCATATTTATTAATCATTCATGCGTGTACCAAGAAGCCGCATTCACAAGGCATTCATGTCATGCCATATGCATTAACTGCATACCAGATTCAACCACTAATTCAAGTCATTCCTATTTCCAAGCAATTGAACTACATTGTACATAAAAGCTAGCAATAATAGGCCTAGCAAGTGTTTTTCAAAGTGACTTTCCCCCAGTGTTAGAAGATAACCTCCTGAACATTCAACGTTTCTCGTCAATGGTGTTCATAGTGTACATATTAGCTTTTAGGTAGACTTTAAGGTAATATTAATCCTGTCATTATTGCTTGTATATTGTTGCATTTTACATCAAAGCTAAATCAGCTAACATAGTTGATAAGTAGCTGTTCCGCAGGAACTCATAACAGACATTTAACTGTATCTAGCTTCAAGGTTATGTTTATAACCATATATTAGTGTAGTACTACAACTGTTTATGCAATGCTTTAGTTTTTAAGAGTATTATTTATGTCATATTATTCAAGGTCGAAACTTTGCCTCGACTAATATTGTTCACATCGTAGCACTGACTACGTACAATTATTCAGTGTTTATATTTTGTGTATTTATGAGCTTCTAGTTATTTTCAAGTAATGTAACTTATTAAAATATTCATATAATGCTAAAGCTTTTTGTTTTATTTACAAAATGACTTTACCCTAAGGTGAAATTTCAGTGCCTAAGAGCACATCTCTTTTTGTTCAGAAAATCGACCAAGATCGACTCTGAAACATGCAGCGCAAAGCTATAAGGGTGTTGCGGGGTTGGGGTTTAGGGATGACTGCAGGAACGCATTCATATCTCTGGCCATATTCACCTTGTCTTCACTGTATATCTTGGAGATCCTTATCCATGTTCGGAACAACGAAGGTCAATATACGAGTCACCAGGAAGTCCATGACCATAATACACGTTATCGAAATCACCTGGTGCCTATACTGTAGACTGAGAAGGGATCAGACTGGTCCAGGGTACTGGGCAGTGAAAATTTTTAATCATTTACCCAATGAATTTAGAGAGCTCTCTTTTAATGATTATGTAAACAGAATTAAATGTATATTGGTCCAAAATGCTTTTTTTAACTTTACGGAATATTTTAATTTTGAATTTTAATGTGTTTTATATATTTACTACTATCTGTTAAGTGTAAACTCTGTGATTAAATCTCAATTTTAATGTTATTTTATTATATATTATAATTTGTGTGAATTATGAAACTTTAAGATCTAGTGATAGAGCTTAAGATAAGTTTATATTATATTATTTGATTTACTCTGACGTATGTAAGTCTATTTTGTACATTGACATGAATAAATCTCTCTATCTATCTAACGATGTACGGATTTTGTCATTCCATTATACAGTTAATAAATTTGCAAATAAACTGCTGTTCGCTTGAAACCCATACGAAAAATTCTTAGTAAAACTATTAATGTACCTATCTCCAAAAAATATATATTTTTTTAAACACATGCACCAGGTGCATATTTACAGAATATTAAACAAATTACTGTAAATTTTATAAAATTTGATTTGTCACGAAAATATTCAACTGAACTAAACCTGAACCAAAAATTTATCGCATACGTTTCAAGTGAAGAGCAGTATATTTTAATTTTGGTTATGCTGCTGTAACTTCAGTTGGAGTACAGCGTGTACTTTTTGTTCCAGGCTAACAAAACTGGAGCTCTTAGCCTATAAATAGAATATAACTAACCCAATCTATTTGGATAAAGTTATCCTCGTTGCCATACACGTTGAAAGGATATACTATCTAGGTTTGAGAAGTTACCTCCACTACAAGATGTCATATATTCTGATTATGCAATACGACGTTAAAGCAAACTATATTCTAATAGTCCAAGAAATTAGAGCATATCTTGTTGGCCTAATTTTTTTCGGCGACCCATTTTATTACATTGTTTTGAACTGAACTGACATGATGGGCTCCTTCGCACCATGTCGCGGGAAAAAACTTTCTTAATAAAAGATCCTAAAGAAAGTAATTTCAGTAACTTTAATAATTCATCTCTTTCTCTTCGGGCTGGAAATCTTTCAGCATAATCTTCTTGTATCCATGGAGTTAGTTAGCGCTTTACCCTAAATTAAATGCATATCATCATCTCGATTTTTTGACACAAATATCGTACCATTTTTAAATGTTAGTTGAATCAGTCAGGTGGTATTAAAATAAGAGTACTGTGTACAGTTTGAAGTACCTAAAAAAATTCTCAAGTTGGAAAACAAAACTTTTCCATTCCATTAACATTTTTCAGATTATATTCGCTATGTAAAGTGACAGGAACATGGAAATTTGTATGGTTGATTTTCTCCAAAGGAAAATTTTATACATTATCATTATTATATATTAATTTTCATACTTTAAATTTGATATTATAAATTTATCAACCCCACTCTTCAAAATCTTTTGACGACCAAATGTGTCGAATGGCTCGAATGCTAACCCTATACTAAACCGAAGTTGCTTTCTGGAAGCAACAATTTCAGACGAGACAAAAAAATAACTTAGTTTTTCTTTTAGGTTGTGGAATTCTATCCAGTGACTTTAACTTTCTAGTGGAAACTAACCCAAACTAACCCAAACTAACCCAAACTAGCCCAAAGCGAGTTTCCAATATTGATGATTTTTCCAATTTTTTCTGCCTCCAAAGCGAGTTGCCAAAATTGGTGATTTTTTCCAACTTTCTCCGTCTCAAATATTATTGCGTTTAGGTAGAATATGCGCTACATAACTATAACATATACATATCATTGCCATATTATATATGAGAAGCAGATACTTCTCTATATAACTTAAGCTACTCTTCTTCACATATTATTTGACGAATATCTCTCAAGTCATTCCAGTTTTCTAGAATAGCTAAAATATATTTGCATATTCGTGATTAAATATACATCGGGTTCGCTTCATGTTTCAATAAAACGGTCCTGAAGCACAATGCAAATAAACAATTATGACTATACGTTTTGTTGGATTCGTATGCATTAATATTTATTTTTAAACCCATAAAAATGAAGCTAAAAGAATTTAGTGGAATAAGAATCTTGCTTGCATCATACCCCGTTTTTTATGATTACTGGTAGAACAGGTTGATGCTATAATGTCTAAATATACTTCACAATAAAGAAGGTGAAGTTCTTATTACTAAAATTATGTCGTCTAACTTTCAGTTTCTCTACTATGTTATAAATAAATAAAACTTAATATTAAAAGTGAAAATTCTTTAGGCATGTTCAGCACACTTTTCCTGGGTAGTAAATGAAACTGAGCTGTCGGGTATTTTGTAAGTTAATAATTTCTTTCTCGAAAACGGCTGCGAGTGGAAATTTGGGATTTGGTAGGTTTTTAGGCAATACCTAGGAGACATCGACGGTAGATTGTTTTTGTCGATCGCATTTACTATTTCCAAATCATTAAGCCACATGTGCGATTTTTTTAAATTTTGATTCGATAAACAAACTGTTGAAAAAAAAATATTTGGATTAAATCTTCTGGATACGTTTACGGTCTTCCGAACATTTTCAAAATTGGCGAGATCTGAAAAGGGTGAGTATATTTTTTGGGTAATTTTTCAATTTTTCCAGCGTCAAACCAAAAATGAGATTTCAGGTAATTAAATGTATAAGTCTACGTATTAAACCTCATGTAAAAATATTGGAAGGCGTATTCTCTGAAATTTGCCATAATGCATAAAAAGGAAACCTATCTATTCAGACTTGCAAAATTGCCAAAATACTGAGAACCTTGAAACATTTTCGCTATTTTCTGCGTGTTTCAATTTACCAGTTTACCAATACAGCGGGCCCTGACATCATTATGGCAGGATCGACCATTCCTTCATCCTCGCCAATCGGACTACTGCGTGTCTCAGTCAACAGCAATATGTCCTGTCATGACCAAGACCAAAATCAGCCTCCCAGAAGCTTGGTTCGCTACTTCGCAACAAAAAACTGTATACACCACAGCAGTTGCTCTTGCTCTACAGAACACAAATAAGACCGTGCTTAGAATATTGCTTACACATCTGGGGTGCCGCACCAAAGCACACCCTGAAGCTGCTGGATTCCATTCAGAAGAGACCGTGTGTCTCATTGGCGACCCGAAGTTGACCCGGAATCTGGATAGTCTGGAACACCGCAGACATGCGGCCGAGATGTCCCTGTTTTACAGATACTTTCACGGCAGATGTTCCCAGGATTTGGCCCTCCTCATCCGGCCCCTTGCAACGCCTGTCAAACAGTCACGACAGACGACAAGAGCGCACCAGTTCGTCGTACAGCTGGAAACACCTAGAGCATCGCTTTACCAGAACTCCTTTGTCTGGCGCACTGCATAATAAGATGGGAACTGGGAACAGGCTTTTTCAGATATACGTGCATTAGCTCGTAAATTATCAATATAAACTCACTTTCGGATTCATTCCGTGTTAGCAGTTGATGAGAGAGATAGCTGATGTCGTGTTTTTGAACAATTCGCAATGTAATAATTATAATGGAGGGGAATAGGTTTTTTTAGATATACGTGCGTTAGCAGTACCTATTGAGCTCACATACAAGATACAAATACAAAATAGTTTATTTATGTCAATATAAAATGCAGTATTTACACAAGTCAATAACATCTACTCAAAAGGAGCATTGAAGAGAATATAAAATACTATTATAAACTGAGATTACAATTATTGCAAACGTCACAGGTTAAAATTATAACATTGAAGATTCTTGACATGCACTTAGACAGATTAAACCTTACTATTCTATTCAAAAAATATGTTACTGTCACAATTTAAAAAATCCTGCACACTATAAAAAGCTTCTCTACAGAAGACAGTCTTGATTCTTTTTTAAAAATATTTTAATGGCAATGTTCTTAGAGTTACTGGAATCTTATTAAACATTTTCACCGCAATGAACTCTGGTCTATTTTGGCATCTTCCCAATCGGCAAAAGGAAACCACTAAGTTGCTGCTATGTCTGGTATCATGATTGTGAATATCCCCATGGATTACGTAAGGATGCTCCCGTTTCTTAAAGATCCCTAAAGGCAGGCCGGCAATCATCCCTATAACCATCTCCAGCCAAAACTCTCACTACCCTTCTCTGTAGTCGAAATACTCTATCCGCTGACGCTGCGCCACCCCACACCATTATACCATAAGACATAACGGAGTGGAACAGCGCATAGTAAGCAGACATCATTGTCTCCAGTAATACACAGTCGGCCAGGTCTCGCAGAAGAAAAACACAATTCCTGAGCCTTCCAGACACCCTCTCAGTGTGGACATCCCACTTAAGTTTCGGGTCTAAGTATACTCCCAGGAACCTGACATCTGTTGGATTGTCATTTCCATTGATATCTTTTAATGAAAATATAATTTTTTGAGTTTTGTCTCCATTTAGCTTAAGCTTGTTAGCATTAAACCATTGTTCAGCCCTCGACTAAGCGTCCCCGGCATCCATCTCAACATCTTCCAGATCATTATCCCGCCCCGTATCGACAGAGTTAAGTAGTGCATCGGCAAAAAAGGTGTATCTAGCGGCCACCTCATTGAGGGGAAGATCGTTTATAAAAGCTAAAAATAGAATTGGCTCTAGTACCGACCCTTGAGGCACTCCGATATCAAGCACCCGTTCTGCCGATGGCACCCCTCCAACCGACACCATCTGCCGTCGACCACTAAGATAAGATCTTGAAAGTGATATGCTGTTTTGATTGAATTTGTAAAATTTTAGTTTGTCGAGGAGGATACCATGCGTCACACAGTCGAAGGCCTTACTAAGATCATAAAACAGAGCCATGTCAAATTCCAGAGCCTCAAATGAATCCATTATATCTGAGAGGAGGTCCAGAACGCCCAGCACCGTGCTTCTCCCAGCTCTAAATCCAAATTGGGCATTTACAAAAAGGTTGTTGGTCTCAAAATACATGGTAATCATATCTCGGCCATGCACTTTTCAACCACCTTCGCAAGATTGGAAGCAACAATATAGGCCGGTAATTTGCAATATCATTGTTATCGCCCTTCTTAAATATTGGAGTTACTATTGCTCTTTTTAGTACATTTGGAAAAATATTATTTTTAAAACACATATTAATAATTAGTTTTGTGAGTGGGACATTAATAAGATTTTTCACTGTTTTGACCAGCCGAACTGTTAGACTTTAGATATTAGAGCTATTTTTATTTTTAAGATTGTCGATAATATCTGTCACAAAAACAAAGCACGCCTCCTGGAACGAAAAGTCCTCCACACCAGGGACCATCAAGCCCTCCATATAGGAGAGAGGGTCAATTTGAATATTAGGTATATCTTTAATTATATCATGTGCAACATTAGTATAAAATTCATTGAATTTCTCTGCACATAGGTTAGTATTTTTCATGTTACTGTTTTTATATTTACCCCTTCTATTTTTGATAATGTCCCACATAGATTTTGTTGGGTTTTTGGATGTAGAAATTAATCTGTCATTTGCTTGTTTTTTTGATTTCTTCATAGCGTTATTACACACATTTTTAAAGTTTTTGTACTGCACATGATTACCAGGAGTATTGTGCTGTTTACACACTTGACATAGAAAGCTTAGATGATTCCTCATGAGTCGCAAGTCATCATTAAACCATGGTACGTGTGCGGATCATTTACCTTTTTCTGATATGTCTTCTCAGGAAATGACTGCAGGTATGCCTCCCTCAGCATACTTGTAAAAGTCTCGAACTTGATGTCAACACAAATACCTGCATCAGCTATGAAGTCCCACGAATATGACTCCACCTTACTGTAAAAACTCCGCATCCCACTTTCGGTAATGGGTCTAAATGTTTTTTTTAATATAGGGGGCATTATCACATGCTTTATCCACAGTCAGACATAGCAGCTGGCCAATATGATCTGAAAGGTTAAAATTGATTGGTTCTGCAGTTGCAGAATCAGTCGCAAAGTGCACAAAAATGTTGTCCAGGCAGGCTTTTCCTCTCGTACCTTCAGTAATCATGGCTTTTAAGCCGTACGTTTCTAAAAGGTCACAGAGGTCACTGCTTCTCTTTGATTAGTTTCAATGACACATTGAAGTCACCTGCCAGCACAACATTCCCGCCTAAGCCCATGCGTTGCAAAACATTCTCCAGCCTCTCCAAGAAGATGCCAAAATCTCCAGTTGGTGACCTGTAAATACCCAATAAGCATGTATTAAAATGTTTTATTACAATGGAAGACAGCTCTATACATTTTTCTTTATTTAAATCACAGAAAATCTCAATTGGGTCAAAGTCAATATTTTGATCTACTAATATGAGTGTTCCACCCCCCTGCTTTCGTATCTAACAGAACAATTGCCCAAATTATACCCTGGTATATTAAACACTGGCAGCTCCTCTTCCGTCAACCAGTGCTCCGTCAGCACAATAAAGTTTCTGTTTGTATTCATCAGACTAGCCTCTAATTCATTCGTTTTATTACGTATAGAGCGAACATTGTAATGTAAAAAATTCAACTGATGTTCTGGTAAATATTTTCCTATCTCACCTGGAGTTTGGTATGTCTCAGGTTTAAAAAAGTGTTTACTACGCTTCCTTTTGGCCAAAATGCAGCATTTATAACCTGATTCTGATCTTCTTTAGCTACGCCCATTTTAAAAGAACTGTAAATGTGGTTTTTCTTGGCCTTTATTTTTTCACAGACAAAATCAACTATGTATTTGGATTTCAAATATTGCTGGATTTCCTAAGGGTTAGTTTCTTTTACGAGGCCTGAAACAAAGATCCAAGAGTAAGTTTTCGCAACTTGAAGGTTTGAGTCATTCTGGCTGATCCCTTTTACTGGATTTGGTCTACTGTTGAAATCCAAGTTTCTACTTCTTCTCCTATGCTGCACCGTTTCCCATTTTTCAAGATCGCTTACTTCTGTGTAGTTTTTAGAATTATTATTGGCATTCAACATAGAAGAAAATGTTTTTACAGTACTTTCCCGTGTAGCTTGGGTAATGTTTTAATTTTTGTTATTATCAGTGTTTTTGAGGTTATAGTAGTAATAGTAAACTCTCTGATGGCCTTTTTCGTGAGAAAATTCAGCCAGCAAAGACCCCTATCCAGGCTTAGCAAGAGGTAGAGCGACCCTTCTACATTGGTTACACCTTGATGGATAGAGATACTATTTTTAGAGCCCTCAGTATATCGAGTATGTACTCCTGGGGGCTCAGACTTGTACATGCACGGCTTGTTTTAAGGTTCGAACACCACCGGCTGGACGTTCACAAACATAAAAATCTGTTGCATGCACGGGGCTCAAACCTCCGGCTGGACGTCCGTATCTTATTCGGGGAGAAAACTACCCGGTCCCTGAACGTTCACCATGAATTCCCAAAACTAACATATATGTATATGCAGCTGGAACAAAATGGCCGATACCCGACACGTGCACTCTCGACCGAAGACGAAACGGAAGTCTTTTTGAGGTTATTGGAAGGTTTAGGGGTTTCTTCTTTGCGTTTAATTGTGGCTACTTCTACATTTTTGTTTTGGCCCACGTGATCCGTGCCCAAATCTGTTGTTACCGATTTTGTTATGCTGCCGCCGTTCTCAGATAACGAAGAAGACTCACCCAACTTCACACGGGTATTGGAATGTAGACTTTGAATCTTTTGTTGTTCAATGTTTTTTCGATTTTTATTGCGATTTTCCATTTCCAGCTTTTCCTCAAGAGAATGTACCTTTTCTCGCAGTAATTCGCAATTCTCCTGAAGCAGCTCATATTTCTTCTGCATTTGATTTATGATTTTCCTTAATAGAATGTTTTCCGTTTTGATCATCTGAATTGGGGTTATCTTCCTGTTCCGGTTCATGTTCGCATTTTCCTGGCGTTTTTTCGTTCCAGCGTGTATTAGGCAGGCCGGATGAAAGCCTCCCTTGCACTTCTTACACGTAACACTAGCTACTACTTTTTTCTTGCAGTGAAAACATATTATATCACCATTTTTATTCCCGCTAACGGGTACGCTTTGTTTACTTGCTGTCATCTTGGCTAACCTTGTAAATTATCTATATAAACTCTCTTTTAAATTCATTCCGTGTTCATGAGCAATATTTATTTCTGGAAAATATAAATTTTCCTATTGTCCCACATTATTTGGTGGTTGACAAATACTGTCGATGTGAATTATTACATGGTGGCATTATGTGTCTTATTAAAAGCCAACTTCTGGAATCTCGTCCATGTGATCGAGGAGATAAGTTTGACGTATTATTGGAGGAAAAGGTATTTGAGTTTTCTTTAATTTGTGTATCAAGTATAAAATTGTATGTATTGTGCCTCTATAGATCCCCGGTGGGTAATGTTGATGTGTTTCTTTCTAAGTTGGAAATTCTATTATCTCGATTACCAATCAACGCTAGAGTAATATTGTGTGGCCATTTAAGCACTGATTATTTGTCGGTTAATTGTCCAATTACTCAGTATCTAAAGAATTTGTTTCGTTCGCATGGACTGACTTCACGCATACTTCGCACTACCAGAATTACACAGCAAACTGCCACAATGATAGATTATTTGTGTACAAATTGTGATCATAAAGACATACAATCTGATTTGATATCTGCAGGTATATCTGATAATGAGGCAGTGACATGTATAGAGTCACCTTCAACCATGGTTTCAATCACAAGAAAATAAAAAAGGTAGATTATTTACAAAAAAAAAATGCTAAATTTACTCAGTCCTGCCAAAGTTCATAATGGCAAAATATATTTCTCACATCACATAACCCAATAGATTCCTTGTCTACAATTTTTGAAAATTACTTTCCTGTCACTTCAATTAAAGCAAAGATAAAGAAGAACTGGTTGACAGGGGGACTGAAAACTGAAAGTATCATCCAGGAACATGAGATGTCTGCATTGGCTGAGGAAGTATTATTGTGCAGCCCCAAACTTTGCTAATTTGTATTACAATTATAGAAAAATATACCGAACAACAATTAGAGCAGCAAAAAACCTGTATTACGTTAATAAGATTAACCGTTCGAGTAATAATCAAAGGCATATAGTAAACCAGTTTTGTCGAAAATCAGATGTAAAGAAAGGCTCTGCAGATTCTGGTTGCAACCTTTCAAGTGATAAATTGAATGATTTTTACTGTTCAATAGCAGCTAACCTATCCTCCGATATTTCGAGTACGACCGATTATTTTTTTATTAATTTATTTAGTAAGCATCAACAGTAATTACAACCAATAACAGATACTCTTAACTACGCTAAATAGCCATATTATACAGTTTTATAAAAAAAAATGCTAAATACCACGTAATTTTGTAAACTGTCCAACACTGACTAAACCCACATCTATATCTCCTGCCATTTTACTGTAATAATCACACATAAATGGGAGAATTTCTATATAACTCTGTTTTTGGAAAATCCAAATAGAATACCGTTTTACTACGAGTATTTATATTATTAGCAGTAAATGGAAGCTGTGCCAGAATGTCAGGGCTAGCTATACTATCCTTTAAAATTTTAAACAAAGTGAGTAAGCATGCTTTTATTCTTCTTTTTTTTCTAATGATAATCTATTAAATACACTTAGCAGCCTCTCGTGATCATATCTCTGTACCGAATAGAAGCCAAACCTTTTAAAAAACATGTATTTTAAAAACTTTCTCTGGACCCTCTCTATAGATTTGGACCAAATAATATAGTGAGGAGACCAAATTACACTGCCATACTCAAGCTTAGGCACTACCAGGG
>MU196386.1:2665-13004 GCA_016904865.1 Pissodes strobi
GCGTTTCGACGGTCAACAACGGCTGGGCGAACTATACCGATGAAATGTTATTGCAAGTTCTGAATTTATTGGAGTTTTCGAAAGATCACAAGCTGCACAAGTAACCATGCTTACTTTGCTTCTTTAGTCCAAAATACACACTTTTACCACTAAATATCTATATAAACACTATATGAAATAACGCATTATCTACAATAATATTACTAAACAAATAAACAATGTTCCAAAACAAAGTAAATTGCAAAAAATAACTTTAAACACAAGAAATACTATCAAAACGTAGGAAGCACCAAAACATAACATCAGAATGTGACATATTATGGTTTCTCCGCAGCCTCCTCGATATCTCAGGAGTTCGTCGCACCTATTAAGTGTCAAATGGCGCACAAGCTCCTTCCTTTCTCTTCTTTATTCTTTGGGTATAACACTTACCATTAGCTTGAATCAGGGGCGGCTTCTCAATAAGTGCGCCCGTGCGCGCGCACTGCCTTCGAAAGTAAACGGAAAAATAAAATCTTCCCTACATACAATTTAACATAAACTAACTATAATCTGCGAATTTACATATTTTTGAATCTCCGCTGGCCACAGAATACATTATTTATAAGAGCAAAATCGAGGCACGACGGCGACGATCAAAACGCAGAGCGTCGAACGGCGGCCTCCGTCCGTAACCACAACTAGTTTAAATCTGCCGTGCGCTAGTGTTCGGCGCTCATGATACAAAGAATAACAGGTATGATATTGCGCACGCCAATATCAGCTGACTCGCTCCTGTCGACGTCACAATGAGAGTTGCCGCCATTAAAATCCACCGGTTTACAAGGGAACTTTCATGATATTTTAAGCTTTGTTTATTTTGCCGTGTATTTTGTGGTGTTTTGTCAGCATTTTATGAGAGTTGTGACATTTAAGTTGAATTTGGAGACTCTTTAGTGTAAAAAAACTTAAAACAAATCAGGTTATTAAAACTATTTTGAACTATTAGTTAGTGTGACTTTGTGTGGACAATAGTAACTTATTTTGTTGTTTTAAAAGTTATATGAGGTATCATAAACAATTAATTATTGAGCAAGTAATTACGACAACATTAATTTGTGATTTTTTGCATTTTTAAGGTTAGTTATAAACTACACATATTAAAAATGCGTTGTGCTGTAGGTGGTTGTCTGAGTGACAATCAGACAAAACGTGCTGAGAAATCTGTAAGATGTCATGCTTCTCTCAAAGACAATATTGTTGAAAAACCATGGGTTACTGCTTGTTGCCGTAAAGACCATTTTAATCCTAAAACCTCGAGAATTTGTTGAAAATATTTCAAGTCAGAAGACCATGAAATAAATTTGCAACATGAATTGTTGCAATACGAACATAAAAAAGGACCCAGTCTAAAGCGCAATGCAGTACCTTGTCTTCATCTGCCAAAATCAAAAGATTTATCTGTAAACCAGGTAAAAAGACAGGAGAGGCTTTCGAAGAGAGAATCGAAGAAGTTTGTGGAAGATATCATTGCTCAGTGCTAGTGCAACAATGGATTTTGTGGATTACATATATAAAACATTGGATAATAAACAATTATTTGTAACTGTTTTTGTAGATCTGCGAAAGACTTCAGTACTGATATTTTACCCAGTGATTGTGGTGTGCCGCAGGGCTCGGTTCTGGGGCCATTAATCTTTTCACTATATGTATTTAATTTAAGATGTGCAGGACTTATGGCACGGTACTTTACTTTTGCTGATGATACAGCTTTGGTATACACAGGTGGGGAAGTTAATGCATTAAATAGGCTTGTAAATGATGACCTAAAGTTGTATCTGAACTGGTTTTACAATAAATCAATACTGACAAAACAAATTTCTAATATTAACATTGTTGTTGTGATGTACGTAAATATAACACTAAGTAGGTCCCAAAATAACATTTGCAAAATAATGACTAATACAAATATAGGCTTAAGTGCAAGCATGTAAATCATACAGTAGAGTACTGGAAAATATTAGAAATCTTATTAATTATTTTCTTTATAAATTGATAAATGTTTACATTGATAGTAAGGAGTTTTTAAAAAGAATCCTTTTTAGAGTTGGTCAGGCAAATACGAGATGTACATATTTGTTATTTATGTATGCACCTAGAACCTTGCCTAGAACTAATCTTTATAAAGATTCTCCATTGATAAGGCTGTGTAATAATTTTAATAGGTATTGTAGTATTGTATTTCAGTTGAATTGTTTAAGAAACAAATAAAAGGAGAAATAGATATAAGGATATGTTCCTAGTTTGTAGGTTTAGTTTTTAGTTTGATTGTATCTATTATTGGCTTTGTAAAACTTGTTGATACAAGAATAAATAAATAAATAAATTATAATGTTTTTATAAAACTATTTAAGTGGTATCTAAATATTAGTTAGAATCTCTCCGACACAAAAGTTGTAATTAGTATGTTCGAGGCTAGAGCTTAAAGCACTGATTAGGGATTTATATATTTATTGTATTGTAATATTGAGTTGTATTAAATAAATGTTATAAAAAAAATAAATAAAAAGTTTGTCTAAAAAGCCTTGTTTTATTTTTTTGTCATTTTTAAATAAATACAATTCCGATATGAGGAGATAAATAAGTAGATCTTTCCATCTGTGAAACAAAACCAATCCACTATACCTTCCCTTATAATATCAACTATATATCTATTATAATACCTAATATTTCTTTATGTTCCCTGCTATAATCATCGATAATAAAGTGTATATAGTAGCAACTCTGCTGAAATGTCAATTAACAAGAATTTAAATTATTCTATAAATTTCTTTTGATAAAATCTTCGTTGCTAAAGATTTGTTTCTTATTTATAACATTTCTATGCATGCTATCTCTTATATGTGCATTCCATATATTGAACATTATTTCTCAATTTTGATGTATATTGATTATGTGTTTAGTTTATTAACAAATCAAAATAATAAAATACCTTTCATTAACCTAAATAAACCCAAAACAGTGATATATTAATAGCGTTTTTATTCAAATGTCTAATAATCGTCAATTAAATATAATCAATATAACAGTTCTTATGGCAACTATTTCAGATAACTCTCATTGTGACGTAATGCGCGAACTCGACCGAATTGGGCACTCGGGAATATCATACCTGTTATTCTTTGTATCATGTTCGGCGCTCTTGTTAAAGGCATTTTCGTCATGCAAAACGGTCGGAAATGTTCGTAAAATCACGAGAAGTCAAGGCTCATCCGTGCGCTATTTAGATCCGCACTTTGTAGCTAAATTTAGTGATAATTTGCAATTCTTGCGTATATGGTATGGTGTCACAAGCTGATTTTTTCAGGGATGAAAGTACATGATAAGATAACCCTTATTCCGGAAGTAATACAAAATTAGACTCCACAAAAGGACACTATCATCAAAAATCGAGATATTGGTACCATCGTATAGAGGAAAAAATACTTATTTTTTGGTCCAATGCACAATAAGGTCTTTGTAGGAAGTATTTTTTGATAATTATTCAAAAAAAATCATTTGCATTAGCCCATATGGCCGAAAAAAAATTTAAATGTAAATATCTCGGTTTCAACCGTGCAAAAATTTAATTAAAAAATAGTTATTTTTAAATATAACACTCAATTAACAAAAAGGGAAGGCCTAAATGAAAAAAAAATATTCTTTATAAAAGTTTCGCTTATGTCTTGACAAGGTAATAGAGCGAATCCCATATTTTTTGCTTATAAACTAACAATGGTATAACAATAAATAATGAGAGACGTCATGGGTTTACGCCCTAATTAAATATGTCCAGCCTCTTCGCCTTCAAGCTACGGCCGATGCAAGACATTTATTATAGGTCCTGAAAAATTCAGCTTGACTGGAAAAAGTGGTATTATTAAGTATTATTCTGTATTATACTCCGAGCCGTGAATTTATTTTTGTTTTGTTCGGTTCGTTGACGCTTGTTAATTAGCTGCATATAAACTCCTGAGTTATAGCCTGCACTGCACTGTACGTAATATTGTTTAGTGTTTTATATTTTTATTTATATACTATTATTCTACTGTCATGGCTAGTAGTTCGGGTTCTGACAATTGCTGTGAGGGCATAAATTCAGTTGACAATATTATTAAAAATAACTTTTTTCTTCAAACGTCAGTAAATCCATCATTACTCGACTGTGTAGGCGGCAGTGAAGTTTCGTTTTTCCTCCGCCGGAGCTTTACTTTTCACTTTTCCGCCGGCGGAGGTAAAAGTGTTGTCATATCAACATAGATACAATACAAACAAGCATCAAAATAAGCGTCAAAAACTCATGAGTTATTAAACTAAAATTTGTATTTATCACTCAATTTGTGACTGCATTTCTAAAAATCACTAATTTAGGAACCAATTTTTATTATTTAATCGAACTTACTCAATAACTGCTTATCAATACGGAATTAAAACGCAATCGAAGATGCAATTTTAAAAAAATAATTATTGTTGACAGTGTCTACTGACAGCTTTATGTGACATTACTATCGCAACAAACTGAGCCTATTCATCGACACCGCACCGGTCTAAGCCGCCTTGCGAACCCACTTATCTTTAATAATAATTATTATTACTATTAAAAAGAGACGTTTTTGCATTAATTTGTCGACATTTGAAGAAAAAACGGCATATTTTATTTGGAGGAAAAGTTACTTTTCATGGCTTGCTCTCTATTACCAGCCTCACTCCGTTCGGCTGTTAAACACGAGCGCGCCATGAAAAGTATTACTTTTCCTCCATATAAAATAATATACTATTTTCTTCAAACGTCAGTAAATCCGTCATTACTTGACTGTGTAGGCGGCCGTGAAGTTTCGTTTTTCCTCCGCCGGAGGTTTTTACTTTTCACTTTTCCGCCGGCGGAGGTAAAAGTGTTGTCATAGCAACATAGATACTTATTAAACTAAAATTTATATTTATCACTCAATTTGTCCACTGCATTTCTAAAAATCTCTAATTTAGGAACAAATTGGTTGTTATTTAATCGAACTTACTCAATAACTGCTTATCAATACGGAATTAAAACGCAATCGGAGACGCGATTTTAAAAAAATAATTATTGTTGACAGTGTCCACTGACAGCTTTATGTTACATTACTATGGCAACAACCTGTGCCTATTCACCGACACCGGTCTACGCCTTGCGAGCCCACATCTTTAATAATTATTATTATTACTATTAAAAAGAGATGTTTTTGCACTAATTTGTCGACATCTGAAGAAAAAACAGCATATTTTATTTGGAGGAAAAGTTACTTTTCATGGCTTGCTCTCTATTACCAGCCTCACTCCGTTCGGCTGTTAAACACAAGCGCGCCATGAAAAGTATCACTTTTCCTTCATATAAAATATTATACTATTCTCTATTGGATCTGAATAAAAATATTGAAATAAAGAGGTTAGGGCGACCGATGCCGGTTTTAAAATTAGACCAAACATGTGCCAAGATAAAGGATGGTCGGTCTTTCACCAGACATTTTAACCCCCGAAATCTTGTGGCGATTGGAATTTCACTTTAAAGCTAGGAAACGGCAAAGTCGAAGGGCTAACCATCGACAAAAAGATGTTCAATAACACTTTTTTGCCATCAAACCGATATATTTTTTAACGTTTTCGAACTTCTCCTGATTTTTTTTTGAACTTTATTGATTTGTAGTTACAATAAACTGTTTTAATGGTTTACTCTTCTGGAATCGATAAGTACCTACTTATTAATTTCTTTTAGTGCGCAACAATTACCATTCAAGAGGGCGCCGAATTCATTTTTTAAACGATTTTAACGAGTTTTGGGTAAAAAATGGGCGTGGCACCCCCAAAACTTTCCGGGATAAGCCTCCGGCGGCGCATGCAGCGAGCATCCCCCTATGCGTACGCAAAAACCTACATAAATTGCGCACTACCGATTTCAAACCTCACGAGCCGCCACTGGCTTGAATATATTTACGATTAATTTTTCTACATTCTCTCGCGTTTCTTATCCACTTTCTTGATTTTTGATTCTTCTTTTCTTCTAACACAGATGCTTGTTTATTAATTTCTACTTCTTCATTGCTGGAATCACTCTCTGGCTCTAAATCTGACGGCAGGTACTCATCTGAGCTTAATATCTGTTGAATCGCTATGACTGCCCGTTTCTTAAAATGGGGCTAGGAGTGATTTAGTGCTATTGCTTAAGCATAAGTCAAATAAAATTCTTACCTTCCATAGCCTGGTTCCTGCATCAGAGCAACTAGGTAATGCCATAGTTTTTAAAGTTAACTTTGATAAACCACTTCCATAAACTTTCAAAAAATTGAATCGCTGGCATACGTTTATGCATCTAACATTATACTGGACTAAACCACAGTAAACAATCTTTGACAATGATGCCAAAGCGGACTAAGCCACTTAAATCGGTATGGCACGAGCTTATCATTAGGATTAACAGGCTGGGCCAAGTTCAACCCAGGGAAGAGTTAAAACTCCAATATACTGATTTTTTTTTTCAAAAGAAAATATCGTCTACCGCTTCTCTACTGGTCGCAAATATAATGAAAACATATTAAAACGATATTTTAAATCATAGCATGATATTAAAGCGATTTCGTTTCAATACAGCATGTTACAACAATCCGTAATTTTTATAGAGGCAAGCAATTTTAAGAAAGTATTTGATTAACCCCTGGTCGGAATAAACAATTAGTTTTTCCTTTTGCTTAAAACCATAAAGGAGGGGGTGGTATCTTAGTTATTAATTAACCACTTTTAATGAACTGTATTACCATAGGGTAGTGAGATTATATCTATAGGATGAACTGAAACATGTATTCGGTTTGATTTAATTTAATAATGCAGGTGTAAATTGCATTTGAATATGAAAAATAAAAATATACAGTATTTTCTATATTAATTTCAAGCATTCTTACTTTCACACATACAACTAATATTACAAAAGGGTGTTTAATTAAAATATCTACTAAAAGGTCTTGATTTGTTATTTTAAAATGAAACTTTTGTCTTTGAAATGTCAACTTTCCTTTCACTCTACGAAATACCTTGATATTCTATTTTTGTCCTGCTATCGTACCCACGGGTAGTCTATTAAACTTTAATCATTGAATTCATGTACTAGCTTTGCTGGGATTTGAAATGGATTGCCATTACTGCCAGTTTGCAGGCGCCATACTCTTCAATCTAGAGGAATAGAGACGCTACGTCGTTTCTGTTTTGAGGAGTTGCATTAAAAACGCCTAAACGAGGTCTTTGTCCAACGTGGATAAAGATAACAGAGGTACAATAAATATTCTCTAATATTTGTGCATACAAAACGGAGAAATTTCCTAAAAGGTTGGGACCTTTTGGCGCGAAGATGAGAACGAGAACTTTCGCTCTTGCTTGAGTGAACGTTGAACCTGCACTTTAAATACGTAACAAAATGAGAAAAACACTAATTAGCTGCCTTAAACAGAGCTAGGACAGGGCTAGATGTTTTTCGGCGCGAAAATCTAGGAGAGCTGTGACCAGACAGAACCTACGAGGTTGAGTGTTGAGTGGTTTTTAAGGCACTAATAAAACTAATTTCTTCTTCGTGCTCCTCCTGGCGCCAAGACCAAATAAAGAGTGGGGGATTGGCGCTTTGTCGAATTCA
Organism: Pissodes strobi; assembly: GCA_016904865.1. Classification (NCBI taxonomy): domain Eukaryota; kingdom Metazoa; phylum Arthropoda; class Insecta; order Coleoptera; family Curculionidae; genus Pissodes; species Pissodes strobi. The sequence goes on from MU196386.1 coordinate 10,332, forward strand.
TTTGAGATTGAAAGGGTAGAAACTGTTTTTTTTCTTTATTTGACACACTATCGTTCATAATGCTGACGGAGACAAATGTGTATTCAATTGAAAACGATTAAACACGATTGAATTGACGGAGTGTCATTTTGCTTTATAAGAATTTTTGCATATGACGAACTCTATTAGGATACCAACAAAAACAGGTTCTGACTAAGGGATCGTAATGAAGAACTGAAATATGCTGCTTTAAATGCACAAATTTCCGTTTACCTGGGGCGAAATAAATCTATTTGTGGATTAATTATGGCTCATTCATACTACATTCATACAGGGTGTTATCACCAAACTATACGGTGAAAACGAAACTACACTTGTTGGGGTGTTTCCCCAACAACCCCTATAAGACGTTGTCAAAACTAAGGTAATCCCAAAGCCAAATAAGTTTACTAGTTAAAACATGTTTAAAGGTAATTCCTTTAATCCTCAAGTCTACCTGGATTTTTATTGAAGCATTCATAAAATATTAAATACAGTCGCATAACCCACATCACGAATTTAAAATGCGTTTTTAGGATATCAAACCAATTTAAAAACTAAAATAAATTTTGAGGGCAATAATGTTCAATTTATGAGATAGCTAAGGAAAATGTGCAAGTGAAACACTATACATACGTTTGTGTTACATTCCTGCTTCAAGTGCGGTTTTACTGAACTCTAAAAATTACCTTTATATCTGTGTAAATAGCCAATAAATTTGACTGTATTGCCAATAAATTTGACTGATTGGAAACTGCAAAGTTTAAATCAAATCTGTTTGTTACTTCCCAATTTTATAACCCTATGTTTAGTAATAGTTACAAAAATACAAGATTCTCTAGCCTCGAGATACCATTTTACATTCGTGATAATGTTAAAGTGTTTATTAAAATAAATAATAGTAATAATATTTTCTTATTTCCAAAAAAAAAAAATATTCAAAATAATAGTATTTTATATATTTTATATATTTATATTTGTGAAAATACATTTACTTATTAATTTTATTTACATACTAATTTATCATTGAACGTAAAACCAAATGAAGGGTACAGGGGAAAAACGATCTAAGCGCCATTTCCATAGGAAAATTTTTTATTATTGTTTTCACAGAAAGTTTTATTCTTGATAAAAGTTGGTGCTTGGAAAAAAAATAATTTTGACAATGCTAAATTAAGGATAAGTTATACAGGGTACTCAAAAAATACGAAAATGATGGTTAAAAAAACCAAAACTTTGGAATAGCGGAAAACCTTCTACAGAAACAATAAAGCCCTTATTAAGATAAAATAAAAATCAAATACCATTTTTTTCCAAAAGTGCATCATTGCTGAAAAAAATAGAAAAAGAGAATTTTTTCAATAAATGCCATGGATTTTCTCCGCAACGGTGCACTTTTGGAAAAAATGGCATTTGACTTTCATTTTTATCCTAATACTAGCTTTATTTTTTCTGTGGAAGGTTTTCCAATATTCCAAAGTTTTTGTTTTTTTAACCATCATTTTTCTATTTTTTGAGTACCCTGTATAACTTATCCTTAATTTATTATTGTCAAAATTAGTTTTTTTCCAAGCGCCAACTTTTATCAAGAATAAAATTTTCTGTGAAATCAATAATAAAAAAGTGTCATATGGAAATGGCGCTTAGATCGTTTTTCCCCTGTACCCTTCAAATGATATTGCTTTACCTCGACTGGGATAGCTTCTAGATAATTTTGAGTCGGGTGGCCTCAACATATTCTTCTTCTACTCTTTAGATGATGTAGTTGTTGATATTATGATGTCTGTCCACCAGAGAGTGAAGGTCTCATCTTAATTCTGGACGGTCAAATTTGTAACTTTTTACTCGTCATTAAAGATTTTTTGATGATGGCTTTTGCCTCTTGTATCCAAATATTATTACTGAACTGGAAGGATTACTATTGCATTTGTGTAGATATCCGAAACGTAGCTTTTCCGAGATAGCCAAAAGTTCATAGCAACTGAGCGTCGACTATTAGCTGAACTTTCGGTTTTATTTGCGAATTAACTCAGGAAGAAGATCTATGGCCCTATTATCCATTAATTTATTCGATCCCTTATTCAGATTGCTCCAATAAATTATAGTCTGTTGTAAACTGCAAAGTTTTAATCAAGCATGTTTGTTACTTTCCAACATTATAACCTTTTGTATAGTGATAGTTACCAAAGACACAAGCTACTTTAGCCTCAAGATATAATTTTTTATTAGAAATAATGTTAAAATGTCTAGTAAAATGAGAGCAATAATTATATTTGCTTATTTCCAAGAAAATATTCGAGTTAATAATATTACTGTTTACCTTCAGCTTGCTTTATAGCTATTGTAATCAAGATCAGAATCACTTATTTACAACTTTAACGTGGTATATAGTACGGGTGGTTACAATATTATTTTATTTATTCCTATAAATTAAATAAAACCCATAATATTTAGCCGGCTCTGCAACTATATGACTGCTGCACATAACATCTGTGTTCATTTTTCGAGTCCAATATTTAAGGAGTTTAACCTGTCTTTGCAGCTCAGAGTAATGTTGGACCTATGGCGGATGATATAAGGTTGCCATTTTCACCGCTATCTCAATATAGTATATATAGTGTTTCACTTGAACATTTTCCTTAGCTATCTCATAAA
>JAEQML010077173.1:0-13003 GCA_016904865.1 Pissodes strobi
TATGGCTTAAGTCGACTTCAGCAAAGCAAGGGAGGGAAGCAGCAATAGCAAGGCATTTAAAGTCTTATTTATTTAAACTCCCAAACTATAAACTTAAAAACCTGATAATCAGCTTTTAAATATGCATTATGCCGGTCCGTATACTTATACTCGTTTCGACAAAAGCTTTCGAGTGAGATAGGTGGTGGCTCATTCGCTTGTCGTGTGAGGGGTATTAGGTTGGATCCTGGAACTAATTTTTTTTTTGGGTATATTCAATTAAATTGAGCCGTCACGTATCACGCTTGGCTCTTTAACGCTCATTCATGTAAAGTCTGCTCGAGTCAACTTCAGCCAAGTGAGAGAGAGGAACAGTCAGTTTTTTTTTTAGTTTTTAATATTACTTTCTTGGCTTTTTACTTCTGTCATGCGGTCTTAAGCACACACCGTTTTATTTTTTAAAATTTTATTTACTTTTTAAAACCGTTTTTTTTTTTAACTTTTCACTTCTGGCGTGCGGTCTCACACATCGTTACTTACTCGCTATTCTAGATGCTCCATAATGTACACAGAGGGTAGCCCCTTCCCCTTACAACAAAAAGTTATAATACAAAAATTGTTTGGGGTAGTTCAGTTTTTTAATTTATTTTTGCATATTTTCATTGTGTTGTCGACTGGTATCTACTTCCTTATTTTAAATGGGCCACCCTATATATTACTACACATTAAAAAACAATATCATCAATTTTATAGTAATATGGGTTTGTGATGCAACGTTTCTAGTTTATAGGCCCTTTCTTATATTTTTGGTACTTATTTTTAAATTAACATAAATGCGATAAATATACTTTTTTAATTTGTTTATGTCGAATAAAGTGCAAAAGCTGAATATCATGCAAATTTTTAAATTTAAAACATCCAATTCAATAGAGAATATAATTGTACAGACAATTTGTTTTAAACGTAATCGGTGCTCGTCGATGTCACAACAACATAAAACCCATTTTTTTTTTAATTCATGTTGCATCCGAAACGGGGATCGTGAACAAATCGCATAAACAACGCGCGCCCCGTGTCTCAATCAAACATAATTATTATTTTCTATTTGCGAAATCCCGTCGCAAAATTATTTGGTTTTATATTTAGACGGCGTCAGTGGGTTGTGTGGAAAATGGGTTATTTTTATTTTCGTGTTTGTTTTTCCTAGTCCGAGTAATACTGAAATGCGGTCACAATACGATTATGTATTGGAGTTGAATAATAGATAATGATGTCGAACATCAGCGTTGAACTTAATTTGTTTGTGAAATAATATTGTCAATGCTTCACTGAACACGCTATTCGTACTAGGTGAGAAAATATGTTGCCAGAAACCTTGTCGTAGTTATTGTGTAACTGAAATAGTATCAATTTAACAATGAATAAAAAAAAAAACGTTTACACGTTCTTATATTCTCAGAATTAATTTTTTGGCTAATTTTAGCTATAAGAGCAAATAGAAATCATACGAAGCATTGAAAAGTCATTAACTAGCAGAAAATGGTCGAAAATTTAAATTTTCAGAAAAACCTAATCCAGCACAGTTCAGCACACTGCCGATTAAATCAAAAATCATTTTTGTGTGATCTGATTTCCGAAAATTGAGGGGGGGGGCTGAGCGTCAAATTAGCCCCTATTCGGTATCGAAACGGCACAGCTCAAAATATCATCGGTACAGTAATGGTTACACATTTTTCAGGAAATTCGAATGTGGGGGGCCAAGTAGCAGAAAATGGCCGAAAATTGGAATTTTGAGAAAAACCTAATCCAGCACAGTTTGGCACACTGCCGATTAAACCACAATTTATTTTTGTATGCTCTGATTTCCGAAATATTGGGGGAGCTGAGCGTCAAGTTAGCCCCCCGTCTTATTTTTCTATATTATTTTTGTATCGAAACCGCACAGTTCAAAATACCATCGGCACAGTAAAGCACATTTTGAGCACAGTAAGTGTTTACAAATTTTTCGGGAAATTCGAATGTAAGGGGCCAACTTGACGCATCCAGGGGTTTTTATTGGTCAAACCATTCAAAATTTAGACTTGTATCTAATCAACGCGCGGGTGTGGTGCCAAATTCAAGAACGGAATATAGTGTCAGCATTTTCCGAAGGTATGGTGGGAGTTCGGAAAAGATGAACGGCGTCTTTTAAAGACAAGTGTCTTCAGACAGCGGTTTGTTTTGGCCGAATGTCGGTAATAATTAATCATTAGAGAGCGATAATTTAAAAGAGTACTGTTAACGTCATGTATGGTCCTCCGCTCGCTTTGCTCGCTCCGGGCCGCAACCAAACAAAACTAACCAAAATTAAAAAAAAAAAAACAAACATACCTTAAAAGAAGATAAAAACATGTCTCAACATTGACGGGAATCGAACCCGGGCCGCCGACACCGTATCAGAAGCACAGCGTGTAACCACTGCACTTACCACCTGCTGTAAGTAATTCACTGGACCGCAAAGACACAATTTGACACCGAATTGCATTCCATACACGATTTTTGGTAGGGTAGAAGTTTGAATGGTTTGACCAATAAGAATTCCCGAGGTGCCAAATAGATGTACGGAATGTATAAATACCCACGGTGTTAGTGACGAAAATATTTGACGTATATTATGTTGTAGCTAGTTTTGCTGGTCCAAGAGGAGCAAGCAAAAGCTAATACTGAACAGTTCGCAGGGCTGCTTCCTTAACCTCTCAAATATTATTTCGGTGTTATGTAATGATCCTAATCTAATCTTGCTTATTTATGGTATATTTAACGATCGTCGAAATACGAGACTCCATAATAATATGCTGAACGTTTCCTGTTTAACCCAACGTGGGTGTATGTATCAAGGTTTCAGATTCTTTCGCGATTATAATTGAAGCATCGAAAGCAAACGTAACTTCCATACAAGTGTAGCCGCAGGTTACGATTACGGATGAACGGGTATGTTGTCATAGACAACTTGTTGTTTTGAGACACATAATGTGGTTTTGATTTGCTTATTTTTTATTCGTGTATCTCAGATAGCAGTTACCAGACGGCTATTTATAGAGAGTGCCCCATAAAATTTGTTTTGGTAGTGTAGGAAGCCTTGTAGGCAAAAGGAGTCATCAAGAAAGAGAGAATTGGTTGCATGATATATACAGGAATGTGCATACAAAATTAATAAATATAACTGGGAAAAATAATAATGGTTTATCCAGTTGCATTTTGTCCTCTTTGTAATCTAAATTACGTTTTCCCCCTGCCTGTCACCGAATATTAATCGTTAGTTAATATTCGGTGTCCCTGTATTGCAAACAACCCATTTTGACACTGTTTTGAAGGACGTAAGTGAGAATTGCCAAAAAGGTATCGATTGTCCTTGACGACGGGTTGTAAGTCAACTTACCACCCTTGGGTGGTAATAATTTATGCCACCCTGTATTCATTAAGTTTAAACTACAAACATAGGAGATACTTTTAATTTTTTAGTTCATCAACAACGTCAAGCTAACAATGATTTATAAAAATGGAGTAATATGAAGTGAAATGAATATTAATAGTACAATTATTACAATTATGAACATTATTTACAAAATTTGGATAAATGTTTTCTCGTTTTTTTCTCAATTTGTATGGAATGTTCTGACTCCATAAATTCTCCATCTCTAACCAAGTTTTCTGTTACTCTTGAAGTACTGCAGGAGACTTCTTGCTTCGTTATATTGTACAAAATTTTATTTGCAACTTCCTTTTTATTGTTGACGCTCTCGGCTACATAACTTTCCGCAAAAGTTGGAGATTTCCATCCCCCATGTCGCTTGAGAGCTAAGACATCAACTCCAGTATTTTCTAATAAAGTGGCCGACGTTCTTCTAAGGGACTGTCCAATATACTGCTTAAAATTCTCAAAGTTCAGAAATTTAGCAATTTTACTTGGAATTGAAGAAATCGTGTTTTCCCCGACAGGCTGATTTAAGCACTTTCCATTTTGATATCGCATGAAGAAGCGAGTATTAAAATTCGTCATGTGAGATCTTATATCAATGTAATTTTGAATTATTTTGAAATAACAAACCTTCTCGTCGTCACTTTTACTTACTGTAAATTTACGCGCCATTCCATTTTTGGAATCAGGAACAGTAACAATTATTACTTCATGCCTTAATTCAACATTCTCCATTTTCATTACACAGAGTTCATTAGAACGGCACGTTCCAGCAATTCCCATTATCATTACAACCTTCATCATTAAATAAATATCATCGGGGGCTTCAAACAGGAACTTATTCCCTGTCAAACACATTGGATTTTTTTTTGGTTTATACCCGTCATTTCTTCTTTTCAACCCTCCGCTACTCGCACCTGATGCGCTGACAGCACACATAATCAAGGAAAACACAGAGACAAGCAAACAAAGCTTTATTCAGTCAAAATACTCGAAATAAAATAAGAATTTCTTATTTGTACCTATCTAAAATAAGAAAAAATAAGAAAGTGGAGCTGTCGACAGCCCGAAGAAACAGAAAATTAAATCAAACCTCTTCAACATGGAAATTTGTTTCCGGGATGGCATTTGTGCACGGAAAGCACGACATTTTCGCTTGCTTCAAACAAACGAAAGATTTACATTCATATTTTCTGGTATCTTTTCTACGTTGGATGTAGCCTCAGAAATTCCTGCTACATCTTGTCACCTTTGACGGACAGTTCCCGATACATTTTTCTGATAAGAGCTTCTCTGCAGATGTTCATCGATCAACGTCAGTGCTATTTGTTTTAGAGCTATTCTCCGTTTCAAATCGGATTTTGGATCAGGGTGATTAGAGACATGAACAACCTGACTGTTTATCCCTGCGATGTTCAAAAGGGAGAAAAAATAACCATGGGCCAGCATCTGGTAATTCGTGCAACATCATACAGTGAACAAAGCTGGTCCACAGAGTCGACGCCTTCTTTCGTTCCATTATATAAATATAATATCAGGTTTGTTTTTATCACCAGAAGCGGGATCAATAGCGTCGCTATTGTGCAAACTGGAAATCATGAGAACGTTCTTTCCTTTTTTTGGAACATAGGACATTATCGTGATATGTTCACCAAATCCAAACATGCTTGATGTTATTGGACGATGTTTGACCTCTACAAACTCCGTAGATATTTCCCTTTTATTTTTCCGAATCGTTCCGAGAAGAGAAATCGTTGCTTGCTCATTGTGAGCCAGAACATTTATACTCCGGTTCCGTTTCTGTTCCATATCTCGTCAACGCTCAACTTGGAGCTTTTCAGTAACCCTGACAAGTATAGTAAACCAATAAGGGCTTTTATTTCAATTTTATCTGTTTCCTTGCAGTCCCTATCTCTTTTGTAATTCTGAGTTTTTGTTGCTATGTAGAAATTTGTATGCTCTACAATGATATCGAGTATTTCATCATTGATGAAGAGATTCCAGCACTCGGAAGGACTTTTGCTTGTTTAGCAATACCTCTTGTACCAGGAAGTTGACTTATTATATTCCAGGATCGAGTTCTCACTGCCTGATTTGGAGCATGCTTGTTCCATTTTGTGGTATTGTTTTTGCCCTAATAAAACGCAGCTCTACGAATTTTTGCTGGTGTTCTAACGGGACTTCTGTCATCGTTGGAGGAGTCATCTTCTTGAACGGTATCACTGCCTTCAGATCTATATTCCACAACATCCTCATCTTGATCTGAATCTTCATCAATTGGCGCCTCATCAGAGTCAACTTCTTCCCAGAGACGCATCAATCTTTGCTGCATCTTTTCATAGTCCATTTTCAACTAGAAATTAATAATTATAATGATATGTAACAGTAGAAAATAGGCCTACTTACCAGTAATCACGTGAAAAAAGTAAAACACAAGTAGTCGCGTGGAGTCTAGTAGACTCGAGATGACGTGTGACAGGTAACGAGTTGCACGACCGTCCACAATCACTTGGCACATCCAACTACCTAACAAAACGATATGCTATCAATCAATCAATCAATCAAATATTTATTCATGATAGTGTATACATAAGTACTCTCACATGTCAAAAATCACAATATATATCTTTATTTAATAAAGTAGATCAAAAAACAATGATGTTATACAAATATTAATTAATAAGTATAAAACAATATAATAATGTCAGGCATTAAATAGATTAAAAGGACAAAACTAACATATTAAAATCTTTCTAAAACAAGTCAAAAGGACGAAACAAACATATTAAAAAAATTTAAAACAGTCAAAGGCTCAGTTTATTATAACAGGCTTTGTGCTCCTCTTACATTAAGTGAGATCTGAAAAATCATTCACCAGGAAAGCCTCTATGCTGTAAAAGGCTTTATTCGTTAAATATACTTTTAATTTTTGTTTAAAACATTTTAAGTCCATCTCTCTAATACTTGGAGGTAGGACATTAAAGAATTTTATGCCATAATGGTTTCTTCCGTCTCTGGCTCTGTCAGTTCTATTGTAGGTCAGAACAAGGTTACAGCCAGTTCTGGTACCATAGCTGTGGTTGTCATTGTTACGAAGGTAATCTTTTAAGTTGTCTTTAATATGCACGAAACAAGTGAGAATATAGACAGATGGCAGTGTCAAAATGCCCAAGGCTATAAAACTGGCCCTGCAACAATCCCTGTACTTCAGACCCGCTAGAATCCTCACGCAGCGTCTCTGCACTGCAAAGACCTTGGATGCATGAGGTGAGTGTCCCCAGCATAGTACAGCATAGACCAGTCTAGAGTGAACATGGCCATAGTATGCACTCAGTAAGACCTTTTCAGAGACAGTATTCTTCAGGCTTCGTACTAAGTAAGTATTTCTACTTAGGTCACTTGTCAGTTGTAGAGCGTGATGCTCCCAAGACAACTTGGGGTCAAGATAGACACGAAGAAACCTCACAGGGTCAACATGATCTACAAGAGGTCGCAGCGAAAAGTCCAGTGTTTGGGTTTTGGCCTCGTTAATACACAGCTTATTTGCCAAAAACCGCCGCTCTATCTCGATCTGTGCCCCCACGGTTCGCTGATCCAAGACGGTCAAACTGTCTGCTTTATTAAGTGCTGTGGTGTCATCAGCAAACAAGATTATATCCATACTGGTGTTCTTTGAACAGGCATATATATCATTTATGTACAGCAGAAACAATATCGGGCCAAGGACGGAGCCCTGAGGTACCTCACAGGTCACCACTCCAGGGCCGGACCTAGCTCCGCTGTATACTACATATTGTGAGCGATTCGTTAGGTATGAATTTAGAAGGTTGATACTAATATTATCAAATTTGTAGTTAAGCAGCTTCTGAAGCAGCAGTTCGTGAGGTACGCAGTCGAAGGCCCTGGACAAATCGAACAAAGAAGCTCTAGCATACAGCTTTCTCTCGAAACATTCCTGCATGTAAGCAGTAAGAAAAGTTATTGCTGTTGAAGTTGATTTATTGCTCCTAAATCCAAATTGACATGGGTTAAACAATCCACTGGTCTCCAGACACTGACACATTTGAGCCTTTAAGACTGACTCAAAAATTTTACTAAATATTGGGACCACCGAGATTGGCCTGTAATTGGCCACGTCATCAGGGTCTCCCTTTTTAAAGACAGGCACCACCCGTGCCATTTTTAAGCAGTCCGGGAAGATGCCGGCATTGATACTATTATTGATAATTTTTGTTAGAGGATAGATTATTAAATTTTTTATTGTTTTAACTATTCTTACATTTATTTCAAAACAATCTTTACTTGGACTATTTTTGAGGCTGTCTATTATATTTCTCAAGATGTTAAAAGTAATTTCTTTGAATTTAAAATTTAAGTTTGTAGTATTCATGTTTAAGATGTTAAAAAAGCTCTGAGGATCAGTGTCCGAAGCTGGAAGATTTTGAACTATATTATTGGCTATTTGTGAGAAGTAATTGTTGAGATCATCAGCGTTAATATTCACAGAGTTGTTATTATTTTTAATAAGCCTATTATTTTTTATTATGTCCCAGACAGCTTTGTTTTTGTTTTTTGATTGAAGAACATGTCTATCATTGGCTTGTTTTTTGCTATCTTCTATTCTGGTTTTATATTCCTTGTGAAAAGATTTTAACATATCAGTGGTTACCAAGACCGGATTTGACTTTCTTGAATTTGTTAAAAATTTCAGAGTCTCCCTCATTTCTTTTAGTTCCTCGGTGAACCAATGAATTTTAAAAGTACTATTATAGTTACTTTTAGATATTATTGTTTTAATTGGAAAAGAAATTTCACAAGCATCTATGATTGAATTTTAAAAAAATTGGAACTGAACTTGTGGAGTGTTTATTGAGTTATTAATGAAGGTCCAGTCCAAGCCATCAACGATATTGTATAAATTGTAAAGACCCTCATCTGTTATTGGTCTATAGGATACTCGGATGTTACTATTTCCCGAAGGTTTATCAGTGGGACAAACAAAGGAGATGGCCTTATGATCGGACATGCATGGATCAATTATCTTATGTCGAAAATTAGGATCAAGGTTTGTGAAAATATTATCCAAGCATGCCAAATCTCTCGTGGGAAGGGATACTACCTTGGATAACCCGTAAGACTCAAATAGATTAGTCACCATTTGTGCCTCAATCGTGTTAGTGCGAAAGTGCACATTAAAATCACCAGTGATTATGATACCCAATGCTGGGTCCAAGGCTTCCAGCAGTTTAGCTAGTCTACCTAAACAAATATCCAAATCACCCAGAGGAGATCTGTACATTGTTATGATTTGTAAGCCGTTGTATTTAACTCCAGCCACTTCGAAGTTCATCTCGTCTGACATATGCCTATAATGTTAGACGGCAACTGATGGGCCGTAAGACTGCTGTCGACATAAATTGCCACTCCGCCATGTATATGTTTAAACCTTCCAAAGCCAGAGACGTAGGTGAACCCACTTATTACTAATGAATGTAATTCGTCAGGCGATAGAAACTGTTCATTTAAGCATAAAATTTTATACTGGGTTTGCATTAAAAATGCTTCAAGAAGATTTACTTTATTTCGGAGGCATTGAATGTTATAGTGAAAAATTGTAAGAGAAGTACTAACCTGTTCTTTCATTTCGTCATTTGGTTCAGTCTTATGTTGATCTATCTTGTCCAGGGAAAGCGCTGTATATTTTGAAAATGGTTTATCACGATTCCTTTGGGCCATAGTGCAGTAGATAGGTATTTTTCCTTTTCATTATCAGGAACGGTCAGTCTAAAGGAGGCTCTGTATTTGTCGGCTCTTGTTTTGATCTTCGTGCAGCTACATCCAACTTCTAAACCATTACTTTTGAGAAAATTTATAATCTCTCCCTCTTGAACTCTGAGGTCCAATCCAGAGACGAACAAAGCACTCGTTTTTTGCGCTGTTCTTAAAAGCTGTATATCTTCATTAAGCCCTTTTAAAGGTTCCGGTCTTTTTATCAGGTTTGAGTCTCGCTGATTTGTTGTACGCTTAGATTCAGGGTTTCCATTTGACTTTCCCTTGAAACCCCTTTGTTTTTGTACGACCCATGGTCCATTACTTCCATTTTCGCCCGTGTTTACATGGATATTTTTAACAGGGTTGAGGTTAGATTCGTCGGTTTCGATTGGTTCATTTTCGATGTTGCCAAATGTGTTGTCAATTTTACCGTCGGCGTCAATCGTTTGGGTATTGGGAGTAGGTTGACCCAATCCTTCTGCTCTGGCGATGACAATTTGGTTTAGCTCCGGCAACATTGTTGTCGACGATGACGATGTGATCTTCTTCCTTTTTTTCTCTGTGGTCACGCTTACTTGAATAGTTTGAATTCTAACGTCTTTTTTTTCTGCTGGAATAGCGTCTATTTTTTGTTGATTGGAAATTTAAATTTTTAATAATATGGTTTCTATAGCTGATATTTTTACTAGCATGCATTCTGCGTTTTCTTGTAAAATACTTACAGCAGACTTTAATTTGTGGATTTCAGAGTCTTTCTCCAGAATGACCCTGTTTGATGCTGCTACATCACGTTCCATAACCACATTTGAACATATGACACATGATACTAGATTTTTGCTGCCACTAACAACTCTAAGGCCAGATATTCTTAGTGCACATGAGCTATGATAAAACACACTACACGATACACACTGTAGTACGTAACTTTTCTCAACGTTTTTTTTGCAATATTTGCACTTTTTTTCGTCAGGATCTTTCAGCACATCTTTACTTTCCGCCATCTTGAATTAGTCTACATAGATGCGCTTGAATCCGGATGGTTTTTCGAATGACAAATATTCGAACGGCAGTTCTTCGAACGACATTTCTTCGAATGGACAGTTCTTCGAAAAGACAATTCTTCGAATCGACAATTTTTCGAATGTACCATTTTTCGAATCTTTAAATTAGTTTCGGTTAGTCCCTTTTACCGTTTTAGCAAAATTTCTGCATGGTGCGTGGTGTAGAAGGTAGCGTTCTTGCCTGTCATTCCGGCGCTGCGGGTTCGATTCCCGTCGACCGCGACAGATGTTTTGTTTATTGTTTTGTATTAATTTACCTTTTTTTCAAAATTTTGGGTTAGTTTGGGTTAGCCTTGGGTTAGTTTTGGTTAGCACTTGGTTAGTTCTTGTTGATTGAGCCCCCGTAGCGAGCGAAGCGAGCGGAGGGCTATGCAAAACCTCATTAATTATATGCAAATAATATGTTTAATAAACAATTTTAGTAAATTACGTTAAAATTATCTTTATGTTTTCTCTAATTTAATATTTTCGAAAAACGGTCCTTTCGAACATCTATCTGTCTTTTCGAAAAACTATCCGTTCGAATAATTATCCATTCGAATAATTGTCCATTCGAAAAACTGTCCTTCGAAGAACTGTCTTTCTGAAAATTGTCATTCGAAGAACTGTCTTTCTGAAAATTGTCATTCGAAAAACACTCCTAGATTCAGATGCGCTAAGTGATGGGGAAACAAATGCGAGAATATCCGAGGAAGTTCGGAGCGCGGAGCCTGTCAGACCTACCGCGACTACTCCAGGGTTAAAAATGCTCGCAGTTTAGGATACTTCGAAATATCTATGTTTTCCTCTATGAAAAGGGTGGACTTCAACATAGAATATTCACACCATAAGCTTGATGGAGACTTTAATACAGCAGATTTTTCGTGAAAGTACGCCAAAAGCACGGTTTCTGAAACTACAGTAGCAGTCTTTGTTTGGCACCATTTCTTGAAGTATTGATACATTGCTTCATACCTCTGCCTCGATTTTTCTGACAGCAGCGACAGACAAGCGATATTTGCTGATTCTTAAATATCCATTTGGCTATTATACAAATCAATAATTTCAATTTTTCACAATGTCGTGTTGGAAGTTTTTTTTTGCTTTACCGCATGGGATTGTTCCGACCGACCAATTTATAGAATCTCAGGCCTTATTTTGCTTACGTTGGTTAGTTTTGTTCGTTAGTGCCCGGAACTCGCCCCATAACTGGGATTTGATGCTGCTTTAGGTAGAAGCCTCCTCGTCCATCCATGACCTACCTGTGCGTTCCAACGAGCTAGTTGTATAGCAACCCTTTACAGGGTTCGACCGTAGTTCAACCGTGATACATAATGATATCGGCTTTTAATTGAGCGAGATAATTCAATTAATAACTGGTTTTCTTTACTTTCTTTTATTTACCTTTATGCCTCAAGTAACCGAGTAAAATTTCTGACTATTAGATCAGTAGACAGTTCTAGTGGTAATATTTAATATAGCAGCACAGAATATCGGAAAAATCGTCATCTTATTGTTCTGTGTTCTGCATTGAGTAATAAACCAAATTTCTATTTACTGAATTTGCCTGTATTATTTAATTATTCCTGGATTACCTGGATACGAAGAAATCAGGACGATTAAAGAAGGTGGGTACTTTGACTTAATTCATTTGCGCTCTATGTTTGGAATGTTTCGGCTGCATTGACTTGCTATAGATACTACAGTTTAATATTGGCTTTGTCGTTAATCATTAGTTTTTTTGCGTCTCACTTTTTAATTTTTAACACTGGCCTACTTACTTGCCTTTTCTTATTAAATTAATACTCTAATTATTAAATTAATTCACGGTTGTTATTTTATTTTTCATTTGTTCGGATTGATTAAATTCAAATCAACTTAATCAAATTAGTTTCGAATTTGTTTAAGTAATTTTCTCTTGGTAGTTGCGAAGCTTAGACTAAAATGAGTGCCATATTTCAGCTTTGGGGTATTTCTTGCTTGTGCCGTCTACAAGCTCGTGGCGCCTTATAAATCTAACCCACCCTTACTCTCCGGCATTAGAGCTAGGGCCTATTTGCACGCTTTGAAGATGAGTCGTTCTAGATTACACATCTATACTTGCAAGATCACTCAATTTCAAATTTTTCTTGTTTGATATTATTCACCCTCGATCTCTTCTAAGTCGAGGTGAAGGTTTGCGTCAATTAGAAGAAAGAAAAAGCGTGGCATAGTGTCAACATTCAATAAATGCTTATTTTGATAAATTTGTTATTGGTATAATCTGGATAGGACACTGTATACTGCATAGATAAAAATATTAATTTTTTGTGCCCCCATTAAGTTTGAGCAACGAAAGCAAAAGCGGCAAATTAGTTTATGTCGAAGAAACCGAACTACCATAACGACATAACCAAATACGCAAACCAGTCTACAAGCCGCTTTCAAGATCAATGCTATCGAAAGTAAAATTTGAATTAAATAGAACGAGGCTTATAGTTTAGCAGAGCATTTTAGCGCAGCTATTATAACGAACTCAATAACTTTTCGTATACATTATATACATTTTAAGATTGATGAGCAATCTGACCTTATTTTCTTTTGAGGTTAATAGCTTTTCCAATTCATATTCTTGGAAAATCTTGATAACACCACAGGCATTAGGAAAATGTATTGATTTACTGAAGTTTTCCTTATGAGGTTCATTAATTTACGGTCGGGTAACATTTAGCTTGCTTAGAACTGATTAAGACGAAAATCAATTATACAGGGAATA
>JAEQML010077174.1:0-13002 GCA_016904865.1 Pissodes strobi
AACCTGCCGGACTATTACAAACTCCAGTTCAGTCCCAAAGATTTGAAATTATATCTATGGACTTATTTGGTCCTCTCCCAGAAACTACCGATGGGTATCGTTGGACTTTTATCATCGAAGACACTGCCAGCCGCTGGACAGAAATGTTCCCTTTGAAGAATGCTACTGCCGAAGCTTGTGCTCGATGTTTCATAGATGAGATAGTTCTTAGGTACGGTGTACCCCGAAGAGTAATTAGTGATAATGGAGTCCAATTTGTGGGAGCAGTTATGCAGCAAGTAGCTCACTGTTTGGGATTTCAACAATGTTTGACTCCTGTGTACCATCCAGAATCTAACCCAGTAGAAAGAAAGAACAGGGATATGAAAATTCAACTAGCTATCCTCACTTCGACGGATCATACCTCCTGGATTGACAAGTTACCCGTAGTTAGGTTTGCCATCAACACCTCAAGATGTGATTCTACTGGCTACTCCCGTGCATATTTAACTTTTGGTCGCGAGCTACGCACTCCTGATGATGTTTGCCGTGACATGCGCGCTATCATCCAGAATGACAATTTTATTCCTCAAATCACACCCTATTTAGAAAAATTGAGCAGTACCCTCTACGAAGCACGAGAAAATCATGAAAAGGCCCAAGACAAGAGAAACTCCCATAAGGATGAAACTAGACGTTCAATTATCTATAACCACGGGGATAAAGTCCTAGTAGACGTGCATGTATTAAGTAGTACTCGGAATCAATACACTTCAAAGTTCGCCCCAAAACGGGACGGACCATATTTGATCCAGAAGCGTGTTACACCCACCACTTACCTTGTGTCGTCGATTGGTAATCCAGACGTAGCCCTTGGAAAGTACCATGTGTCTGCCCTGACTCCCTACAAAGGACCCGATGATCAAAATATAGAACCAGTCCGACCATTGCGTCGACGAGAGCGACCTCCTACAAGCAAAACTGATGTCGAACCACCAGAACCCCAGAATGAAGCTGCAAATGACGCGCAACCTATTCAAGTTGGAGATGAGAACGCCATTTCAGTGAAAAATAAAACCCGTGACCAGGACAAGCCTCCAGACGAACGGACGCGGAGGAAACCCACCATTAAGAAATGCTCATGCTGTGCCTAAATGTGTTTGTTGTTGCCCCGCACACGAGGACGTTTGTATGGTGCAAAGGGGGAGATTGTAACGTTACTGTTAATCCAATAAAACTAGAAGAGTTCTATTATTAATGACATTAATATTAGGTTAAAAGGGTTGACAGTTTTTTGACGTTGATTAATATCATTGTATTTTATGACAGATAATAAAAAGTATTTTCTAAAAAGCAAGATCCGTGGTGAACAATTTAGTTTCGATGCTAGAACCTCACTGAGTAATCACACCGGTTACAAGACTATATATAGGAAGATCATGGAAAGGAAAATGCATAAAGGTGGAAGGTATATAAATGGGCATAATAAGCAGTTTGGAGACAGAGGTACATTCTCTGACATGTCAAAACCACCGCTTCGAGGAGCTCTCCCATTATGAGAGCACATCGCTTCGAACATCATCCACACAGCAAACATGAAAGTCCCTTCAACTACTTCACGCTGATTTCATTAAAATGCCGTCCTCCCTTTGGTTGCCAAAAATGTCTCACAATCCCCAAACTCCCGCCTGCCAAAATGCAATTGCCAACTTCTGTACTTCTATATGAGTAATCATATAGAACAGATAAACTAAACAAGAAAAGCAGAATAAAATTAGCTTCGGTAAAGCTGCCACCCTCCCAGATGGTGTCAAGCTTGATTATCAAATATTTTGAGGAATATTACACCAGAGTATAACCACAGAATAATGCATACTTTTTGATTGACTAACCTAACCTAAATATATGTTTAATAGCAATATATCCTGTTTTATTTCCCACTTTTCCTATTTTTATAATGCAATGGTGCATAACATCTGTATCTAATATCAAACTGAAACGTAAAAATGTATTGGTGCGGCAAAACCAAGCCCTTTATTCCAAGGTCATCAAGTTTTGAAAGCTCATATATATAAGAGCTCTTTCGCATCTGTAATAGGTTCATCTGTGGTATAACAAACCAACGAGTAGCGCCATCGACATAAAGCGTCGCCACCTTTGATGTTAAAGGGACCGCTTCACGCAGAGCCGATGACAGAAAGACATCCTATTTGTAAACTGCTCAAACCATGAAGTGGCTCGATAGGAAGCGACTTTGCAACTAACTTGAAGTGGAAAATTGCTCAAGTTTCATATTTGAATCTGACTCAGTAGAATTTAAAGCTTTTCCTACTTCCCGTCCCCTCTTTGGTTCGCAAAAATGTCTCGCAATCCTCAAACTTCTGCCTGCCAAAAGGCAATATCCAACTTCAATACTAACCACAATTCTCATAGTATCTAATAGTAAAGGTATTTATTCGTGCTTGTACAAAATAGTTTACACACGTCAATATAGATGCTAAGTCTAAGGTAAAACTATACTTACAACAAAAATACAGTAAAAATAGTAAAGTAAGTATACAACTGGACAATACTATACGAGAAGTCAAACAAGAAGCACAGTAACTAGCAGAATACTAAATTTGAAGATCTCCGAAAATACAGGCATAAAACTCATTCATAGAGTAAAATGCTTCGCGCTGCCAAAATTGCTTTATTTTGTTTGTGAATAACCACCGACAACCCTTTAATGCAAGCGGGAAGAGTGTTGTACAGCATCGGAGCATGATTATTCAATGCAAATCCAGACAGTAGTTATTGGGACACTTGCGACCACACTCCTTTCTCTTTAAGCACCGCCCCTGTAGGTGGGAGGGGGCGGAGCCTGTGAATCGAGGGTTTTGATTGGTCGAGCGGTTTCGCCGATCTGGCTGATAGGATTTTAAGGCGGATCTTATGATTCGAGCGTTTTGATTGACCGAAGGATGTCGCCGACTTGGCCAATAGCAATTTAAGGGAGTTTTTGAATCGAGTGTTTTGATTGGCCAGGAGATTTCACTAAGTTGACCAATAGCAAAACGGCAAGCATCGCTGACGTCGACGCCACCATATTTAAGGTGTAGCATTCGACAGATGACGTTGGGGGTTGACCATTGATACAAGACAGTGGCGACAATCGATGTATCGATTTTTATTGGCCGTGCAAGTTTTGCCTCCTCATGGCGGACCAGACACATTTTTCTTGGTTTATCTCTTGTTCACGTGTTCTTTCATATCTTGGTTGTCTCTTTTTGCCTTATAAGAAGGTAGTAATTAGTGTAACTTTAGTTTGTTGTAAATATAGTGTGGTTAAAATATTTAAGGAGTTTCATAACACCATAAAACTTTAGTGTCTGTGTGTTAAAGAGTGATGGAAGATATAGCGAAGTGTCTAACCCAAAAACATTAATTTTTCTGGACTTAATCTTAATTACAGTGACATGAATTCATTATACAACATTGCGGAATAATTAATGCAAAACAGACTAAATTAAAATTTCGTTTTAATCACTATTTTATGATTTTAATATCAGATTTTATAGGTAGATGTCTGGAAAATAATTAATTTGAAAGAAAATGTCTGAATATCCCATGCCAATAATACAAATCCGCCATAAATTTTGCCTCCTAATGGCGGATGGGCGGAGCTAAATTGCTGCTTGTCGCCACTGTCATGTATAAAGTCACTATAACCGTTGACAGCTGACAGTTGATAGTATGAGTAGTTAGATCACGTAAACGAACACAGGCGTGGCATCCGACAGCTGGGGGGCGGCCGTTGGCTGTTGATAGGCACATTCGGAATCTTTCGACTTTCTTCGGAAATCCCTAAATTAATAAAAGTCTTGGAGTCTTGCAGGGATCGAACCACGAACATTTGGCACGCGACATAAAGACGATATACCAGAGGCTACCTGGTCGTCGCCGAATTTGTTTTTAAAAGTGTATATATGACGCAATAGGAGTTATGGTTATTCATTAGATATGTGTTCTAGTTGAAAATTTGCTTAGCTGAAGTCATTGAAATACAGGTGCGTAGACGTTAACCTGAATCAACATTATCTTCGTTGAACATCTCCAATTTTTCAGCCATTTCGATTTGTTCTCGTTAGTTTTAGTGCCGTAAATGCAGGAATAACCCATTGGACGAGGTTTTTTGGAATTGACTTGGTCTAGTTCTGGCCGCCATTATGGTACTTAGCTTTGTATCGCTCGCGTAGTGTGCCCTCATTTTAAGAGGTAAGTTTCTTTATTAATTGCAGATGTTTTGCGTTCTCGCGACTTTAGTATTTGCATGGTTGTATTATTTCGCTTTACATTCATTTCGGACCCGATTTAATAAGCTTAATTGATCGGCGTGACGTAAGATTAATTAAGGTTAAGGGTTTCTTTTTATTATACGAATGGCCTAGTTTATTATTTAATAATTATTAAAAATAACCGTTTTCATTCATATCGGACTCCTATTGATTGATCGGCGTGACGTCAATTTGATTGGAGCGTAATTAAGGCTTATGGGTTTTGTATTCGGATGGCTTAATCATTTGTATTTACTCGCGGAGCTTCGCGCTTGATTTAGTTAATCGCTATTTTTCTTTCCGGTCTCGATTTACTAGCTTAATTGATCGGCATGACGTCAAGTTAATTGATGCTGAGACATTGGCAGGTAGCCAGAAATTGTCTAAGCCAATATTATAACAAAATAGATAATTTATTTCAGGTATATAGATCTACATTTAAATAGAAATAACCGTTTTATAGCTGCAAGCTTCAGGATTCGTATGATGAATTAAATGGCACACCGTACCCCTGAAGTTTTTGATACTTTCGTCTTGAAGCTGCTGATTAAATACCTAAAAAGGAAACGTTGCGATTAAAATTTGCAGAATTTAGCATAAAAAAGTGTCTCTTACTCCGTTGTAAACGATAGTGGGAACGAACTTTGGATCAATTTTTTTAGTGTCATTCTCGGCTCGTAGTTGTAAGGCTGTTCCTTCCTTTGTCTCGTAGCAATTTTGTATTATTTCGTTGGCGTCTAGGCCTAACATCTGCGCACACTAAAAAAATAATTTCATACGATTTACCAAGATTTTATATATTTTGGACATGGACAGTAACACTGTAAATGTAAGTGGTTTAGGAAACATAGATACAATTTGCACTTTTATTTTTCAAAATTGTATGATAGATTAACCGAGATACCATACCCTTTGTCCATTCTCAGCTTGATACAGGTCCATGAAACATCTCAAGTATTGAACTTGTGTGTCTTGATCGGGTACCCTGCTTAAAGCGCAGGACATGATCCTGTTTCCCTTGCATTCCCTGGATCCATGCTGACATACGAACTTGCTGCCGTTTTCTAAACTCTGCAAAAATACATTTGGGTTAGATCTGATCTGTAAGTACATGCTAATTTTTTCATAAAAATTAGATATTGTTAAAAATAAAGGTAGTTCGTTCACGATGCAGTAGAGAGCTATAGCCCGGGTTCATTCTCCTTGGGGCTACAGACGAGTTCAATTCTCCCTGGTGACCTTGAGATAGCCCACTTGGCTTTGGGTGTATTCGACCTTGAATGAGCTTGAGTTTTCTTTAATGTCGCGCATATGACCTTGGAATTGCTCCAAGCGTGTATGACCTTGTACACCCTTGGGATTATTTTGTGTCTTAGCTTGAATGACATTGAGATAATTTGAATGCGCTTGAGTTTTTTGTTGATGATTGTGCATATGACCTTGGAATTGCTCCAAGTGTACATGACCTTGAACGCACTCGGGACTGTTTGCAGAGGGTTATTGTTCATGATGTTTGAAAGTCAGTTAAGGACATGCAACTAGTGTGCCCTTGAGATAATTTCAAGCGACATCGACCTCGAGTGTCTTTACGGATATTTGAAGAGCACACACTTGACGTTGAATGACTTTGAGCTGACCTTGGAACTTTTAGTGTGACGTCACATCACCTTCAGATATATATTGTGGTGGATATAAAATGTTTAATAATGCAGAGAACAGTTATTGTATGACATTGAGATAATTTGAGCTTGGCTCTTGGGTCTGTCTTGTGGTATGTTTTACATTGAACTACATCACGATAATTTTATCTTGAATGCCCCTGAATTTTTGTTGATGGTGGTGCATATAACCTTGGGGTTGCCCCAAGCGTTTATGACCTGGAATGCCCTTTTGACTGTGTGTCCTTGAGATAATTTCAAGCGACACCGACCTTGAGTGTCCTTGCAGATATTTGAAGATCGGACCCATGACCTTGAACGCTCTTGAGACTGAATATTTGTTACATATTTCGGTATGACGCAACATAACCTTGAGAAATATGTTCTGGGGGCTCTATAAGATCGACATAATGTTGAAAACAGTCATAATCTTTCTGATTAGTGAAGCAGTGTGTTTAGTATTCTGATAGTCGCATATTGTATTATCTGTGAGGAGCATTTATTAAAGGTACTACTACTTATTTCAAACAATATATCTCACAAGAAACAGTTACCAAAATTAATGAGTTGACAAATCAGTGGAACAAATAGAACGTAAACCTTTGTCCTCTCTAGATATTGGAAAGCGATATATTATAAAGAAACTACAATTAACAAATGGTCGTTTTGGGAAAAGTGTTGTTGCAACATTATTTGTTAAAGAAAATGGTGTTTTTAGTTCTTATTTATCGAAAGGAGCTGTTGAAATTATTACCGAAGAAGTTGTTGAAATTATCAATAACTCTAACGAAAAACATAAATTAACCTATTTAGGACAAAGTGAACCCACATACTCTGGTGCCAAAACACGGTCTCTTGTAAGGTTTGATAATCTGGAATAACTACATATTTTTGGAACTGTAAAGTTTTAAAATTTTGATTACAATAATTATAATAAATTATCAAAATGCTGACACGATGTTTTCTTTTTCACAGAGAGTAATATCACAGACAAGAAATTATCGCATATTTGAGAGAGTGTTGACGATGCGGACGATGAAAAATATGCTAAATACCTGAAGGATGCATTGAATTTTTGTATTGACGCACACGTGTGTGAGAAGTTTGTTTATGGTTACATTGACCTGGACACATTTTGCAGTCAAATGCTTAATTAGGATTGATGCTATTGGTAATTGAAATCCCACAACTTCCCAAGGACTTTGTCGAGTAATATTGTCTTTATGAAGACGTAGAAGTTACATCAGTTTGATGAAACCCAAGCTTACAAGACACCTCGAGAGAAAGAAGACATAAAACACATTATTTACCACATTCTTGTAACTTTGTAAGACAAAACAAAACTTCATTCTCATAACATTGTAAGACAATTGTATATTTGCAACATTCCTGTAATTTTGTAATAGATTTTTAAATTATATTTTATAATATAAGTACATCAGCTCTAGAAAATATATTTTCACGACTAACAACCATCCGAACGTTTTTGTGCTACCCTATAGAACTAGCCGCCCGCCGTGCCCCTCGCTTCTCTGTCTGTATGAATCATCGACCGGCCCGCCGCGAAGTTTCGGGATAGCTGGAATTATCTCGATGGCCTCGTCGAGATCATATAAAGTGGCCTCGGAATACTTCCGGAATATTCGTGATAGATTTGAGATTATATATAAGCAGACCTAAGTCGGTCAGCAGTTCAGTTCAGTTAATCATTGAGTGTTGAATAGATATTAGTGGTAAAGTTATAAGACTAGTTTAGTGAGTTAAATTGTATACAGTGGTAGTGAATAAAGAGAGTATTAGTTGAAAATAGCAAAGTTGTAATTCTGTTAAGAACCCACGGGAAAAACGTAACATTTGGTGTCAGAAGTCGGATTGCGAAGGGACCGGACTTGCGAAGTATTTTTCGTGGAAAGAAGAGGTACAAGTACGTCAACGAGACCGTTTGATTGGTGGATTCTGGTAAAAGTTTATAACATTCTATGGTCAATACAAGGCAACAAACGGCAGAAATGGAGCAAATTAATAAAATGTTGGCCGATTTCATGGAAAATCTAAATGCTGAGAGACAAATAGAACAGGATCGGCTGCAGAAAATTTTTCAAGATCAAGAAGATAAAAAGCAAGCGGATCGGAAAGAGGATGAACGTAAAAGGCAAGCAGAACAGGACCGGCTACAGAAAATTTTACAAGACCAAGAAAACAAAAGGCAAGCAGAACAGGACCGGCTGCAGGAAATTTGTCAAGATCAAGAAGATAAAAGACAAGCGGATCGGGAAGAAGATGAACGTAAAAGACAAGCAGAACAGGACCGGCTTCAGAAAATTTTAAAAGACCAGGAAGATAAAAGACAAAAAGAGCAGGACGATCGGTTTCAGAAAATTTTGCAAGACCAAGAAGACAAAAGACAAGTAGAACAGGGCCGGCTTCAAAAAATTTTACAAGACCAGGAAGAAAAAAGGCAAGCAGAGCAGGACCAGCTTCAGAAATGGATGCTGGATGTAATTGTAGGCGAGCAAGGAAAATTACAGAAAATATTGGACGGACAAAATGAGAAATTTGAAAAAGAAGTAAACAATATACAAAAGGAAGTAGGAGACGTACAGAAAGAAGTGAAGAATCTACAAGCAGAATTTACCAGACTAAAACATCAAGCACCCACCGAGAGGGCATTCGCCTCAGGACAAAACATCAAACCTCCAACGTACGACGGTCAAACATCCTGGACAATGTACAAAAGACAATTTGAAGCCGCTGCTGTTGCCAACGGTTGGAATAATGAAGAAATGGCTACATCACTAGTGGTAGCGCTTCGTGGATCTGCCCTGGAACTACTGCAGACCATTCCCATCAGCCAACAAGGGAAATATGACATACTTGTAGCTGTCCTGGAGAGACGATTTGGAGACCAACACCGAAGACAACTGTATCAGGCGCAAGTAAAGTCTCGGCATCAGAAGCCTGGTGAAAACCTGCAAGAATTTGAGGCAGACATTAGACGTCTCATTCAATTGGCCTACCCGGGAGCGACAGAGGAATTTCAAGAGGAACTTGCTGCCCAATATTTCGTGGATGGTATCAGAGATCCAGAAACTCAGAAAATGCTACGCCTAGCCAAATTTGATAACAGCAGTGAAACTTTGGGTCGAGCCCTAGAAATCGAGGCGGCCTGTAACATCTCCAAGCCAAAAATCAGGGTCGTATCCATCCAGGAAGAAAAGGCGACAAACAGCTGTGAATTAAATGAGATGGGTGAAATTTTGAAGAAATTAACGGAAGTTCTTCAGGCCACGGCGAGATTCCGAGAGCCAATGGAAAATAGGCCACGTAACCGAAATACATCAAATCAGTGCTATAGATGTGGCAGGACTGGACATTTCAAAGGAGACTGCCGAGTACAACTACGGTCTAGATCTCCATCCAGAGACGCTAGGGCCCCCAAGTCAAATCAGGAAAACTTCAATTAGTCAACATTGCGGGGCGGGTGTTGGCTAAAGAAGATAAAGCCCCCAGGATCGTCTCCATAAAAAGCCTAGGAAAAGCCGCCGACAGTCTAACAATTACGGGAAAGATCAACGGAAGAGCCATAACAATTACTGTTGACACTGGTGCGGCGGTATCTTTGATAAAGTCCAACAGAGTGAATAGAGTAGAAGTTCTACCTATATCAAAGAATGTAGTTTTATGTACAGTTACCGGTGAGACAGCTGAAGTACTTGGGGAAATGGATATCGAACTTCAACTGGGACGAATTAAATTACACCACACAGTGTTAGTCGCCGACATCGAAGACGAATTTATTTTGGGGATGGATCTCATCGGTCAACATGGATTCTCTTTTGACAACAAGCTTAATCTTCTGAAGTTTGGCACCGAAGAGTTCATCCTTAACAAAACAGACGATGGCACACCGACTAAAGTAGTGGCGGCATGTACTGTCAGAATAAGCGGAAATACCGAGCAGATAATTTTTGGGAAATTGGAGAAGGATTTTGGAGGCTGCATCGGACTTATCCAACACCACGATTTGCCTTGCAAACACCTCGTAGGCAAAGCACTAGTCAAAACCGACGGCGAAATACCGATAAGGATAGCAAACATTTCATCAAATTCCATCAAAATCAATAAAGAAGATGTAATAGCCACTTGCGAGCCGGTGCAATGGGTAACCAGTTGCGAAACGCAGTTAGAAGTAACACCCTCAACATCACCTAAGGAAGTCCTAGAACATTTCCATAAGTCGTGGCAACATCTGTCTTCCGAAGAACTGAAGAGAGCTACACAATTTATCAAAGAGCAGAGCACAGCCTTTGAAAGGAAAAATGGCAATACTGGAAGAACGAACATCATAAAACATAAAATCGACACTGGAAGTGCTCACCTCATACGACAGCATCCTCGGAGGCTACCAGTGACGAAGCAGCAAGAGGTTACCACATTAGTCAACAAGATGCTTGACGATGGAATTATTGAGGAATCATCGAGCCCATGGTCGTCTTTTGTTGTCTTAGTCACTAAAAAAGATGGGACTACCAGATTCTGCGTGGACTATAGAAAGCTCAATGACGTCACCAAGAAAGACAGCTATCCACTTCCCAGGATTGATGACACGTTGACGACACTAGCAGGTTCTCATTGGTTCTCAACACTCGATTTAAAGACCGCCTACTGGCAAGTAGGCATCGGCGAACAAGATAAGGAAAAGACTGCCTTTTCTACCGGAAGTGGTTTATATCAGTTTAAAGTTATGCCCTTCGGATTATGCAATGCCCCCGCTACTTTTGAGCGTCTTATGGAGGTTGTTCTACGAGGCCTCACTTGGAAGACATGCCTGGTCTATCTTGATGATATAATGGTAATGGGAAAAACTTTCGAAGAGCACCTGCAAAACTTGCATGAAGTTTTTACTAGAATCAAGAATGCTCAGCTCTTACTGAATCCAAAGAAATGTTTTCTTTTTCAACAAAAAGTTGAATTTCTCGGGCATGTTGTGTCATCAGAAGGAATCCAAACCGACCAACGGAAGATTACAGCAATCAAGGACTGGCCTCGTCCTCGCGACAAACATGAACTGCGGAGCTTCCTTGGACTATGTACTTACTATAGAGGATTTGTTGAAGGATTTGCAAATATAGCGGCACCTCTACATAAGCTCAATGAAGAACGAGCTAATTATAACTGGGATCATAACTGCGATTCTGCGTTCAGGAAATTAAAAGCGGCTCTATGTTCTAGTCCAATATTGGGATATCCGGAACAAAAGGGTAAATTTGTATTGGACACAGATGCATGTAACACCGGCATCGGAGCAGTTTTATCGCAAGTACAAGCAGGGGAAGAGCGAGTTATCGAATACTACAGTCGAACACTTTCGAAACCTGAACGTAACTACTGTGTAACCCGAAAAGAGCTTTTGGCAATAGTACGGTCTGTTGAGCATTTCCATCAATATCTATATGGACAAGAATTTCTGATAAGGACTGATCATGCAGCACTTAAATGACTTCTGGATATGAAACAACCTGAAGGACAGGTAGCCAGGTGGCTTGAAAAGTTACAACAATATAATTTTAAGGTTAAGCACAGAGCAGGGAGATTGCATAATAATGCAGATGCTTTATCCAGAAGACCATGCGCGGATAATTGCAAGCATTGCCAAAGAGTAGATCAACGAGAAGGAATTACTCGGATTAAGCAAACGAAATTTGAGGTTGATCAGCTGTGGACCACAGAGCAACTTAAAAAGGATCAGCTTGAAGATAGTGAAATAGCACTATTGCTAACAGCTAAAGAAGAACATCAACCAAGACCAAGCTGGAGCGAGATATCAACTAAAGGACTTGCTTTTAAAACTCTGTGGGCTCAGTGGGACTCCCTGGTGGTGGAAAATGGACTTCTTAAACGAGCATGGGAAAGCGCCGATGGAAAAGTAGTGAAGACACAGTTAGTGGTACCAAGGAGGAAGATATCGGAAGTTCTGGAAGAAGTTCATAATGGAAAGTCTGGTGCTCATCTCGGAGTGAACAAAACGATTGACAAGATTCGCGACAGATTTTACTGGGTCAACTACTGCCAAAATGTGAAATCGTGGTGTCGGCAGTACTCAACCTGTGCCGCAAGCCAAGGACCCAAAACAAGATCTAGTGGCAAAATGAAACAGTATAATGTGGGCCTACCGTTTGAACGTATCGCCATTGACGTAGCTGGCCCTTTTCCAGAAACAAATAATGGTAACAAGTACATTTTAGTGGCAATTGACTACTTCAGTAAATGGCCTGAAGTCTTTGCAATCCCCAATCAAGAAGCTGTTACCATAGCAGAGGTCCTTGTGAATAACCTATTCAGCAGATTTGCTGTTCCGTTAGAGCTGCACTCAGATCAAGGACGCAACTTCGAATCCAAGGTTTTCCAGAAAGTCTGTGATTTACTCAACATCCATAAAACACGGACTACCGCCTTACATCCACAATCAGACGGCATGGTTGAAAGATTTAACAAGACCATTGAAGAACATTTGTCAAAGGTCGTAGATGAACATCAGAAGGATTGGGACCAACACATACCACTATTTTTAATGGCCTATCGATCAGCAGTCCATGACACGACAGGACTAACACCAGCCATGGTTTTATTTGGAAGAGAACTCCGCTTACCCTGCAACCTATTATTCGGAACGCCAGACAACCAGGATATGGAAATTCAAGACTACGCGGACTCCCTTAAGGAAAAGTTACTATACATCCATGAATTAGTCAGAGAAAACACGGAGAAAGCCAGTGACCGAATGAAGACACGATATGATCTCAAAGCTAATTCTATGGGATTTCAGATGAACGATAAAGTCTGGTTATATAATCCGCAAAGGAAGAAAGGAAGATCTCCCAAGATAACGCCAGTATGGGAAGGACCCTATACAGTCATCAAAAGAATTAATGACGTTGTGTATAGAATTCAGCGTAGTCCCAGAAGCAAACTGAAAGTTGTTTACCTCGACAGACTGAAAGCATACCACGGACATGCAGTATCTGATCGGGACGATCAGGTTTAAGAGG
>JAEQML010077175.1:0-13001 GCA_016904865.1 Pissodes strobi
TTTTAATGCAACTTTATCTGCCGTTCTGAATTTATGAACAAAAAGTCAATCACTTGTCAAATTTGACATATAAAAGCGCCATCTTGGATTTTCTTTACAGGCAACCCCCTTGTACAACAGTATACAAAATTATTGCTTTTTTCGTGCTGATTCAAAAAATATAAACGTATAATCTCACCTATTAAGAGTCTTAATCATCTTGAGCATAGATTATTTGGCTTTTCATTGCAACTTTTTCTGCTGTTCTGAATTTACGAACAAAAAGTCAATCATTTGTCAAATTTGACAGATAAAAGCGTCATCTTGGATTTTTTTAAAGGCAACTCCTTGTACAACATTTTGCTTTTTTGAGCTGATATTATCTTGCCTCAATCTCTTAAGAGCCTTAATTCTCTTGAACGTAGACTATATCCTTTTTAATGCAACTTCTTGCGTCCGTTCTGAATCTGTGAATAAAAAGTCAATCACTTGTCAAATTTGACAAATAAAACCGCCATCTAGGATTGTCTATTATTATACAAAATATTGCAATTTTTTAATTGATGTTATTTTTCTTCAACCGTTTCGGAGGTCCAGTATTTAATGGTGTTGAGAGGTAAGAGTCTTAACTCTCTTCAACATAGATTATTCCGCTTTTTAATGCAACTTTTTGAGTCCATTCTGAATCTGTGAATAAAAAATCAATCATTTGTCAAATTTGACAGATAAAACCGCCATCTTGGATTGTCTATTGTTATACAAAATATTGCATTTTTTAATTGATATTATTTTCCTTCAACCGTTTCGGAGATTTAAAGTAGTTGTGAGTACTTTCATCTCTTAAGAGTCCTAACCCTCTTCAACATAGATTATTCGGCTATTTAATGCAACTTTTCAGCGGTTCTGAATCTGTGAATAAAAGTCAATCACTTGTCAAATTTGACAGATAAAAGCACCATTTTGGATTGTCTCTAAACGTAACCTCTTATATAACATTATACAAAATTTTGCATTTTTTTGGAGAATTTAAAGTTGTTGAAAGTAATTTCATCTCTTAAGAGTCTTAATCCTTTTCAACATAGATTATTCCGTTTTTAATGCAACTTTTTGCGTCCGTTCTGAATCTGTGAATAAAAAGTCAATCACTTGTCAAATTTTACAGATAAAACCGCCATCTTGGATTGTCTATTGTTGTACAAAATATTGCATTTTTTGAATTGATATTAACTTCCTTCAACCGTTTCGAAGATAGGAGGATTTAGAGTTGATGTGAGTAATTTCATCTCTTAAGAGTCCTAACCCTCTTCAACATAGATTATTCGGCTTTTTAGTACATCCCTTTGAGACAGTTCTGAATGTGTACATAAAGTCAATCACTTGTCAAATTTGTCCTATTGGACTCCATCTTCGATTTTTGTGAAACCATGCAAGAAAATTGAATTTGCTGAGTTGATTCCAAAAATATAGAGGCATAAAATAGAAGAAATTTTACGTAAATTTCGGATATCAATTCGATAATTTTGAGAAATTGTAAATTTTTCTGGAATTGTGAATTATCCAGCCCCTTGCAATGTTCAGAAATTGACAAAAATCGAGCACCTTTTTCATTCTAAATTAATAAAATGCTAGTTTTTCTCGAAAATATTGAAATCTTATCTTATCTCTAGGAAATTTTAGGTAAATTTCGGATATCAATTCGATAATTTGGAGAAATTGTAAATTTTTCTGGAATTTTGAATTATCCAGTCCCATGCAATGTTCAGAAATTGACAAAAATCGAGCACCTTTTTCATTCTAATTTTAAAAATACTCATTTTTCTCGAAAATATTGGAATCTTATCTTATCTATAGGAAATTTTATGTAGATCTCGAATATCAATTCGATAATTTTGAGAAATTGTAAAGTCTATGGGAATCTTCAATTTTCCGGCCCCATGCAATGTCCAGAAATTGACAAAATTGAGCACTTTTCCATTCTAATTTTAAAAATACTAATTTTTCTCGAAAACATTGGAATATTATCTTATCTATAGAAAATTTTACTTAATTTTCGTACATCAATTCGATAATTTGAGAAATTGCAATATTTTTCCGAAATTTTGAATATCTCGGCCCAATGCATTGCCCAGAAATTGACATAAATCGAGCACTTTTTGCACTCTAATTTTAGAAATACTAGTACTTTATCGAAATTATGGGAAAGTTGCCTTATCTATAGGAAATTTAACGTAGATTACGGATATCAATTCAAGAAATTGTAAATTTTTCCAGAATTTTCAATTTTGCGGCCCCATGCAATATCCACAAATTGACAAAAATCGAGTACCTTTTTCATTCTAATTTTAAAAATACTAATTCTCGAAAATGTTGGAAATTTATCTTATCTATAGGAAATTTTACGTATCAATTCGATAATTTCGAGAAATTGCGAATTATTCTTAATTTATTTGATCTGATGCATTGCCCAAAAATTGACATAAATCGAGCACTTTCTTCACTCTAATTTTAGAAGTACTAATGTTTCTCGAAAATATGGAAAACTTACCTCTTCTATAGGAAATTTAACGTTGAGCGATAATTATGAGAAATTCCGAATTTTTCCCCAATTTTTAATTTTCTAGCCCGATTTCAATCAAATTTTAATAATACTTAATGGGACTCTTAAATGCTGAAATCACAATTTTAAATCAAGAATCCTCCGACATGACTTGAGAGAAATTATTTAACTTCTACCAGGTTAAATATGCAGTATTTCTGGACGACCATATCCAGGGTTGCCATTTAAAAAATCCAAGATAGCATCCATCATATCGTAAACTAACGTCAGAACTTGGTTTAGTCAGGATTAATTTTACTCGTTTTTAGGTACTGCTGTACATAAACGGTCTAAATAAATGGAAAGGCAGATACGCCTTGGCCTGCATCCACGTACTGAAAGGAGAATACGACCCTCTGTTGATCTGGCCTTGTACAATCGAGGGAAACATAACCTTAAGGGACCAAGTGGATAAGTCTCAGGTACGGTAACACAAATTATCATTCACTATAATGTTATCCATTCAAAGCCGCTAGATGGCACCAGGAGACATATGTCAAAGTGACAGTTGTAAGTGAATGTTTTATGTTTCAGACGAAGAATTTTTCGAAATATATCAAGACCAAACGGACGAGCGGTGACGAAGACGAGGACGAACCTCAAGAATCGTCGTCGACATACATTTTTATACCTCACACGGTATTATTTAAGGACAATTACGTCAAAGACGATGCCTGTTTTCTAGATATCAGTATAAGTGACAACAGTGTAAAGTACGAAACGAGTTTATGATAATTAAAAATATTAAATGTGTTCCAGAGGATCTTTGTGCTTTTTGCATTCACGTTATGATGTCAAAATTGGGACACTAAACACACCTTAATGATGACAACACTGATGTATGATGGATAGTGTATGAGGCCGTAGCACGCGGTGTTGCCAATGACACGCTTTTAGCTTTAGCACTTCTGCAGTATACGAATTATATTGGAGTATTGGTTAGTTCAGTGCTACAAAGAGAATGGTTCGGCCTAGAAATTTATTTCAGAAAAGATTTTTAATTTGTTATAACATACTTTTATGTAGCAAGCTCCGTAGCTGGCATAATAGCTTTGCTTATTTTATTATTCTTAAGCCCTCCATCAGCGTTGCCAACTCGTTCCTCCAAAGGCAATGACCCATTTAGACTTTGAACATCTGGCGCCAGCCCATCGCTTATATCCATCGAGTGCGCTAAATGAACTTAAAATTTAAAACTATTATATTTAATAATACGTCCGCCATCCTGTCAAAAAGGTAGAGGCTTGTAACAGAAAATATTTTGCTTCTGAAGTATCTGTATCTACCTATCTGATTTGAATGAAATTTAGTTCATTCCATTTGCTTGTTTTATGGAATATTTATTGATTTGAGGCAATTTAGCGAATATATCCTAGCTTTTTTATCAATGCGATCGGTAGAGCATACATAAGCCCTCCATCAGCGTTGCCAGATCATTGCTTGTTCAGCAAGGGTGCATTTAGTGATCTTAAAGGATTAGAACATGTGGCGCCATCTGTTAGATAATTTCCATCCATAGACACCGCGATACTGAGATTTATTTATTGAAACAGTAAAACACGCAAATAGGTATAATTCCAAAATTATCAAATATGCATTTGAAAAATGGCCACAACAAATGCAAGCATTTTATACATTTTTGAAATCAGAAGAAAATTTTCATTTTAGGGAATAATGTTTCATTTAAAATAACAAAAATTGCTATTTTTGGACAGTTTTAGGATGCTTATTTGCTTTATCGTTGCATTTAATTTTTTTTCTAGCTCCAAAAACATAGTGTAGAGGTGGGTGGTAAAATATGCCGGAAACCCTGTACATGTTCTTTCTCATAAAACATCATTTTTTTTGTGAAGTTCTTTCAAAAGCACGGAATTAAAAATATACTTCATATAGTATAGTAAAGTTTTCAGATTTTCTTGACAGAATGGTGGATGTAAAATTAAAGCCACCACTAAGGGGCAATAATGCCCAGGAATTACTTTGCCCACCTGTTTAAGAGTGTCCCACCCCACGTAAATTTATTTATATAGATTTGGGTTTTACATGCGTACGGGAAAGCCTTGTACGCTCAAAAATAATAATTCCAGTACCAAACCTCTTGATATTATTGATTTATTTTAAAGAATTGGATATATTATCTCAATATCATCTTCAACTTGCCATAGAATGTACAAATTACGCTTTATTACAATCTAGAATCTAGAAAATTCTTGAACACGCCTCGTAACATCATCATATAACGATTTGCTATACGTGTATTTTGTGTTGCCTACTTACACGCGCCATAAGCCGTATTACCAGGATGGCGCACAAGAAAATCGATATTGCTCCTTGTGTATCGGTAAAAAGAAGGATACTTAATACTGTTAGGGGCAGTAACAATAACCTAAAGTACAAGGTTCGGCGAATGTTAGTTAAGGGGCGTGCAACAAAACAACTTTTACACTTTTCCTTTAATATTCCCTGACGACAAAAAGATGTGAGTATTTTCGGGGCTTTTTGGCTCATAGGAAGCTCAAGGTAGAAGCATAAGAATAATTGAATTGATGGATCTCGATGACATACAGGTCAAAGTAGGGAGTGTTGTGTTGTAGCGACTTTGGCTTTGGTCTCAGAGGGTAAACTCGCACTAGTCCAATCCAATTCATCGATTCTAATGAAGCTGATGACGAAAAGAAGCTGAAAATCGAAGAATATTTAGGATATTTACAATGCAATTTTTACAATTCAGTCAAATTTCATGTGGGATGCAATGCTATTGAGGTCTTTCACTAAAGCATCGAGTAAGCGGGCAGACAATCTCTCCAAAACGTCTTGTAACATACAATGGGTCTGTTCAGACCTCTGCTCCAAAAGACCCAGGTGAGTCGAAACATGCTGCTTCTTAGGAGTTTCCAGCTGATCTGAATCTTCATCCAACTCGCCAACCGCCAGAAGCTTGCTTACAGCTATAACTCTTTTGCCTATACTATTTGTTATTACTTTGAAATGTGCTTTCCTTTAAAAAGGATTTCTTCTGCAGCTTCTGTATATGGGAAGAATAGAGGTTCTCTACCATCAGAATTACTTCAATTAAATCGTATGTTTGTCACAGTTGGTGATCTGTTGAAGAAAGATAAAAAGTATAAACCATTATATAGGACTTTAAGCAACATCTACAAGGGAAAACTCGAGCAATTTTACCGAAAAGAAAATGATAAAAAAATAATGTTGGCTGATAATAAATCTAAAACTATGTGGCAGATAATTAATAACTTACAGAGAAAACCAATAGAAATTTATGAATGTGATGGTAAAAAACTAGAGAATGAGGCTATTGCAAACAATTTTAACAAATGCTTTACTGGTTATTCTGCACAAGATAATCCAGATTTTGTTTTTTTGAGCTCCAATATTCCATATAGTGAAAACTCATTCTTTTTATCTCCTGTCTGTGTTTATGACGTTATATCGTTGATCAATAGATTAAAAAATTCGAATTCCAGTGGACAAGATGGAATTTCTAACAACATTCTAAAATTATACAAGCTCTCCCTCGGTGAAGTACTGACATTCCTAATCAATTTATCTTATGAAGAAAGAGCTTTTCCCAGCAAATTAAAACTGGCAAAGATCATTCCTATTTTTAAGAAAGGTGACCCAAACAGCTATAGCAACTATTATCAAGTATCTCAATCAGGTTAGGATCAGTTAGTCTGTTTCTTTAATAAGTATGGACTTCTGACAAATCCACAACATGGTTTTGTTAAGGGGAGAAGCACTGACACTGCCCTCTGTTCTTTTCTGACTAAGATTGTGGAAGTTCGTGATAGCAGAAAACACTGCTTGGGCCTAATGATAGATTTTTCTAAGGCTTTTGACACTGTGCATCATCAACTTTTGCTGGCCAAACTAACAAGATATGGGATTCGAAAAAAAACATTGTCACTTTTTGCCTCATACCTCAACGACCGATTTCAACAGGTCATCATCAATGATAATCAGAGTCTGCCCATTATTGGATTGCAATAATGAAGCCCTCCGTCTCGGAAAACAACTCCCCACGACTGAGCCAGTAGTTTGACGCTTCTTTGTCAACATGTTCTTGGCTCAAGTCATGAGGATGTCTTCTGTGGATCACCTTGTGTTTCCAGGAGTGTTTGAGATCCTCGTCCGTAGGCTCAACAGTGTCATAATCAACTAAAGGTCCATTACGTTGT
Source organism: Pissodes strobi (assembly GCA_016904865.1). NCBI lineage: Eukaryota > Metazoa > Arthropoda > Insecta > Coleoptera > Curculionidae > Pissodes > Pissodes strobi. The sequence continues at coordinate 6,775 of JAEQML010077175.1, forward strand.
AGGTCAAGAGGCATATAATTATTATCAGAATGAGAGATAACTCTATGAAGTGGGGATGTATCCTGTTTCTGATTAAAGTACCTTCTGAGGTTGATGATCTGCTTACTGTGGAGTAGTTTGAGGTTGATGATACCTTGTCCACCTTCATATCTTCATAGCTCGATGGCTGCTTTCGGGTGATGTGCTCGGGACTTAGTTAGTATTGTCCGAATTTTCCTCTCCAGATCTTCCTAATCTGTCTTGGTCCATCTTATCACTCCGAACGTGTATGTTAGCTTAGTGATAGCCGAGGTGTTGATGGCGTTGCACATATTCTCTCCAGCCAGTTTGGTTTTCAGGATCTTGTTGACTCGATCTGTGAATTTCTTACTGGTTTGGTCCTTTGGTTGTGTATGCTCAATATTTAGGGTTTGTTGCACCCCCAAATACTTATACGTTTCCTCCTCGTCCATTGGACCGATAGAAGTTCCATCCCTAACCTCAAAGCCCATTGCATGCTGAACGCCTTTTTTACACTGAGAATTCTTCAGTTCTTCGGAGTAAGCCTTGAAGCTCAGTGGATGACGAGGCGTACAGCTTAATATCCTCCATATATAGGAGATGTGTGATCTTATGCTCCTGTTCTGCATTTTTGATGTTGTTATTCAGCATGCTAGAAAGTGGATTAAACGCTAGACAGAATAATAGTGGACTAAGGGAATTACCCTGGAAAATCCCGCGGCAGATGTTGATGGGATCAGATGTGATACTTTTATTCTTATTTATGAGATGCAGAGTTGTACCCCAGGAGGGACAATACTTTCGGCTCTATTTTGTACAGCCTTAAAATATGGATGCCTCTCCCAAAATCACAGCGTCGATGAGGAGTTGCTCCTTGAAACCTTGGGAGCCCTTAATACAGCCTTTCTGCTCCTCGGCGATTATTGTTCTCACAATGATTGTAAATCTCATCAGAGAGGCAGACCGTGAACATCTTATAGATGGTAGGCAGGCAGGTGATTGGCCGGGTCTTGCGTGTTCTCATCCTTGCTGATCCCTCGAGTCATAAACTGCGGGACATTGTATGGATCACTGAGGAAGGAGGTGAAGTGGTTGGCAAGGTACTGGTGAGCTTGTAAACTTCTTATACCAAAAGTTATGAATCTGGTCTATCCCAGGGGCTTTCCAGTTCAGTGAATTCTTAATCACGGTAGTTACAGTCCCTGGCTTTATTTCAGCAAGTGACATCTGGGTGATGTTATTGGAGTCCCATTGTTCTTGGACAATCCAGTGACTATCGGCTTTATGTTCGACTGGAGTAGACCAAATGCCATTCCAAAAGAATACAACATCTTTTTTTGAGGGTAAGCCATTATCAGTCTTTCGTGTAGGTTCGTCTTGCAGGTTTCTGTAAAATTGTTTTTGGTTTCGCGAAAATAAGTTGTTGTGCTGTTCCCTCAGATTCGATTCATTGTACCGCCGTAGACGTTGTGCCGATGCTTTCAGTTTTTGAGTTTGTGTGTCAAGCACTAACTCTATAGTTACATTGTTAGGGTTGAATTTAGCGTGGGTCTGCGTTCTTCGCTGGATGCAGTTTACTTGTAGCACGAGTTTTCTTGCTCGGTTTCTATTTCTGTATTGTTGCAGTCGGGCCACATCTTTTCGCTGGTCAGAAATTTTCTTAGTAAGCCTGGTTCATCAAGTTTTTGTCCCCTTATTTCATCGTGTCTCTCAACCTTGACACCAAGGATTCTTACGATGGAGAGGGCGGCCCTATAGATGCCCAAACTGACATCCACAGATGAGTTGTGCTCCTGAAAGTACCTCGGTAAGATTTCAGAATCCAGGATATGGACTATAATTGCTAATTTTCTCGAGCTATTTAATTTTGGTAGTGTGTATCGCGTAGTGGGGTCTGTTCCTTCAAATTCGGCCAGTGCTGTCAGGAAAGCCGAGCGAATCTCCTCCTTAAGACCAGAGGTACCCTCATCTACCAGGTTTTCTAGAGGATCTTGAGGTGGTGGAAAGTTAGGATGAGGGAGGTTGCCTTCTGGTGCGGGTTCCGGAGGAACCTGACTTATTGATCTTGTGGGAGGTTTTCGAGCATATTGTCAACTTCGGTTCGTAGTTGTTGAATCACATCTGTTATTTCTTCTGATGACGCGAATTTAAGCTGCTAACCTTTGCTCTGATAGGTGCGCTAGTTCTGGTCATCTAATGGAGGGACACCCTGTATCCAGTAGTGTTGGTTTCGTTATTTGTTACTTGGAGATAGCAACGCATGAGATCGATATTGATGTCTTCAGTCCACTTCATGCGCTGCCGGGGGAGGCCAGCTTGGGTGGTCAACACTTCTTGTGTTGAAACATTTCCAACTGGCTGAGGTTCCGTTTCATGCTTTTGAGTGGAGCCAATCCTTGGAGTAGTGCCACTCGCCTCACTACCTTGTCACGTATGCCCTTGTGTAGAATGCCTCGGCCCTGCTCGAAGCCTAGATGCTTGTACGCATCGTTCAAGTTCATAGCATCAATGTAGTTCTCATCTATTAGCTGAAATCCTCGCTGGACCACTCGGCCTCCCTCGATACTAAGTCTACGGCATTTGTCTAATCCAAACGACATCTGAATATCATTGGAGAACTGTTCTGTAAGTTGCAGTAAACTGTTGATATGTCTCTCACTGGCCCCATATAATTTGATATCATCCATATACATCAAATGAGATATCCTATACTGCGTTGTTTCAGCTCCCTTGACAAGAAACCCATACCCGGTACCGTTGAGGAGTGCCGATAACGGATTCAGCGCGAGACAGAACCACAATGGGCTGAGGCTGTCCCCGTGGAAAATGCCTCTGTTAATAGGGATAGGCTCCAACCTCCACGATGACATTAAGTGCTTGAGCATTTCTACTAAATTAGGTGATACTTTATATAGCACCAGCACACGAATGAGCCAAGAATGGGGCACGCTGACAAAGGCTTTTTTGTAGTCGATGAAGGCAGTAAATATTTTCCGAGACTTGTGGTACGCCTGCTCCATTACCACAGAGTCGATGACAAGTTGTTCTTTGCACCCTTGTGCCCCTCTGGTACAGCCCTTTTGCTCTATGGCCAGCACAGAGTGTTGTTCCAGATGACTGTAGATTTTTCAGCAACGCAAGAGGTTAAGATCTTATAGAGGGTGCACAAACAGGTGATGGGTCGATATTTGGAGGGATCCTGAGTATTATTGCAGTCTTTGGGGATCAGAAACGTCCTGCCTTTCGTCATATACGTCGGTATTTGGTGTGGTTCACGGAGAAACAAAGAGAAAAATCTGGCAAGGAATGGGTGAACGCAGGGCAACCTCTTGAGCCAAAAGGGCCCGTGGCCTTCCAGTTCGGGGTTTCAGAGACTCTCTCTTCTTCGGATGTTCTCTACATGTTCTACCCCGTTGGTCCATATTTCTCCTCAGAAGTTCTCAACGCTCTGGCCAGTTGGGGGTTGGCTCACATTTACCTGACTGCCCTCTCTTAATCTGCGGTAAAAGTCTTTCTCGCTGTACCTGAATAGTGCGTTTTGCTCCTTTCTTTTGGTTGGTTGATTGTCTATATCTGCGTAGCCTGTTAACTTTTACATAAAGTTTCTGTCGCAAGGTGTCCAAAAGGAGCTCGGGGGTGCTGTTTGGAGGGTCTTGTTGTGTATGGACTGCCATTCTTTTCTGCAGTAGTTGGTAAAATTTTACCAAGCCGGCTTTCGCCTTCGAGATGGGAGGCCCGATCTGGGCTCCGATCTGCTGCATAGATGGCAGTGTATAAGTCTTCGAACTGTTTTACATTCTCATCTAGGTATGTTGATAGTATTATGGAGTTCATCGCGGTTGTGGCGTCTGCTAACTTCCTAGATGAATTCTGTCTTGGAATGGGTGGTCTAAGTAGGGGGTCGGGGCCTTCGAATTCAGCCAGGGCCCCTCTGAACTCTTGCATTAGCTTCAGTGCAGCAGGGTTTTCGGCTTCCGCATCAACGTGGGCAGTGAGTGGATGATCAGCATCATGGTCAGGGAAGATAGGCCCTGGTAGGGGCTCTAATTCTTCGGCTATCTGGTCCGGTTGAGGTTCAGGATCTTCATGCTCATACAGATGCAACTCTTTAGCAACTCCTTGTCTGATTTGTGCCAATCTAGCTTCGGGAATGAGATTCCTTTGTATTATGGTTGTTCCGTTACTTGGTGTTCAGGATATATTTGTAGGAAAGCTTGATGTAGCAATGGCATGTATGCTCCTCTGTCTGTCTCATTCCTCGTAATATTGTAGTAGCAACGCATGATCTTCTCGTTCATGTCTGTTGTCCACTTTATGCGTTGCCTAGCTTTTCCAGGCATAGTGGTCCCCAGTCTTGAGGGAGAAGCACATCGCATGGCTGGAATCCGTATATCAATAGCAGGGTTGCCATTATGATCGGGCTGAGTGTTCCCGATCGTTACGCCGCTCCACCGACGCTTGACTCCTTGTGACAGGTGCAAATACTTCACGATCAAAGGGGGTGCAAACCCCTATGATCGGTTAGCTCGGGTAAACTGGAAATGCCAACACCCGTACCTCCTAAGAGAGGAGGCCCCTGGTCGTTGGTAACTGGAGGTCCGCGTGCTCGCCACGCACGTAGGTCCATAGGAGGAGAGGAATGAGGTGCATTTGGGAAAATGATGGATAGGACAGTGGGTTGGGACATGACTCTCCCAGCATTAGGGATAGGGAGAGATTAAGAGCTCGCGTGGGCAGGGTTCGCTAGGTCCCTGAAGTAGGTCTGTCCACTGCCGGGATCATAACGGAGTACCTACTTGCTACCCCCGCTATTATTATTATTATTATCATACTGCTAACGAGTAAATTTTTAATGAAACTAATTGATTGAGAAACCAGCTAATGCTGAATATATGATGAACCTCTAATTTGAATCGACAAAGCTGCCGGGCTATAAATTAACCCCCTGCAAAAACTCCACTTAAGCATCTTAGACTTTATGTCTCTCTAAGGCTTCTTCCCAAAGCTACTGGCGCTTGGATCAAAAGCCAAGGCAATTCCCACTATAGGCAACGTAAAACGAATTTTATTTAACGGTTGCGGATCGATGTCACCTTCCAGAAAACATGGCTACTTAAAGACTGTCCAGTGTCCAACTCTTCAAACCTTCGGCATCGACCAAATGAGTAATTGGTCGATGCCCTGGGGTAGGCTATCCTCAACCAACTTTTTAAGCCTTTGCAATATACCGTTCTCATCCTCCTCTGCATCTTGCACCAAGAGCTCTCCCATGCTAATGATGTCTGAGCTAATCGCCATCTGCAAGGAAAAGAAGGTGGACAGTAAGAAACGGCCGACAAAACAAGCCATAAGGCTGAAGAAGCTGGCCGATTTTAGGATGTTTACGGATATCTCGAGAAGTAGACGAAATTTTCAAAATTTCTCGACGACATGGCATGTCAATCATCCTTAAATTGCGCAACTGTGCCCCCCAATTTGACCGACCACGTATCTCTTATAGTTTCCAAGATCACAATGATGCGCTTCGAATTTGTAACACCCTGTATACGCATAGTCTTCTGCGTACTCGTATATTTCACGCAATGTATTGTTATCTACGATATTATAGAAAAGCATTCCTAAATATGACCGGACGTTATTTGAAGGACATCTAATAGTTCTATTTGTAAATTATCTATGAGACATTTATACTTTATCTCGATTATTGTTTACAATTCTTACACGAGTTATAGATAATTTGTAGACTAGAGGGTAACAACCGTTTTAACATCAAAGAATGATAATGTAATTTCTCCAGACAGGAGATAACATAAATATTAATACAAACACCAAAGCCAAAAATGTCGCAAACACGTGAAGGCTTCCAAAGATGCAGCAACAAAAACTACAGCTGATCTTCAAAATCACGTTAAGAAATTTATCCGTGTCAATGATTTTTTGCAAAAAAAACGTTAGCAATGGTGTACTCGAAACAATAATATACAACACCTTTGACATGCTATGTCATTTGAATACTTTTTATTGCACATACCTAGTTAGTGGAACACCCTATATATAATAAGACGTCATAATAAATTTGCAGGGATAAGATTTCATTGTGATTAGTTGTACTTCTTGTTGTTGCTGTTTTCTTATACTGATCAATTCTTTAGTATTTATATAGTGTGTGAGGTTGATTCTTAGACCCGATTGATTGTACTCTGACCTCATCAGAATTACACTCTGTT
>JAEQML010077176.1:0-13000 GCA_016904865.1 Pissodes strobi
TCTAAATCGGGTATGTAAGTCGTAACCAGGATAGAGGTAGTTCACTGTTGTTGTTGTAGAACATACTTGTGTTTCTGTAAGGGCTAATATGTGTGGTCTATTTGCTTGTAGATGTTGGTGTACCGAATTTATGTTTGTATTTAGGCCTCTTATGTTGCAGAAATCTATTCTAAATTGGTTCGGTATCTTTGCTGTGTGTGAAATGCGGAATGAAGGGCTCCCAGGGCCACCCAGCGCCCGGAGATCCGAATGGCCGGGGAGTTTACTTCCGGAATATTTTGATCCTGGAAGCACCACCATGTCCATATATTCCTACTGTGGAACCCGGGACCACCAGCGCGGAAACGGAACGTGATTTGGGAAAACCACTTAGCGCTTCCCAATTCTGGTGGGGTGGTCTTTCACCGGACGATGCGAGTAGGCTTAGGCATCTACCACCTAGGATAGTCTGAAACACCGCAAACATGTGACCGAGAAATCCCTGTTTTACAGATACTTTTACGGCAGATGTTCCCAAGATTTGGCCCGCCTTATCCCGCCCCTGACAACGCCTGTCAGATAGTCACGATAGACGGCAAGAGCGCACCGGTTCGTCGTACAACTGGAAACACCTAGAACATCGCTTTTCAAGAACTCCTTTGTCTGGCGCACTGCATCACTGTGGAACTCACTCCCAAGACGCATATTCGGATGTAACAAGCAAGATGTTCATTCGACTATGCCGAACGTTTCTTCATATGTGACGTGCACGATAGCATTTAGTCGGATGTCGTGACTGTTACATAGAATCAACAAATAAGTCTTCAATTATTTAAACACTTCATGCATGGCCCTCCGCTCGCTTCGCTCTCTATACGGGGGCTCAACAAATAGAAACTAACCAGGTGCTAACCAAAACTAACCCAAAATTTTTATTTTATTTTATTTTATTTTGGGTTAGTTTTGGTTAGCACTTGCTTAGTTTTTGTTTGTTGAGCCTCCGTAGCGAGCGAAGCGAGCGGAGGGCCATGCATAAAGTGTTAAAATAATTGAACTTATTTGTTGATTCTATGTAACAGTCACGACATCTGACTAAATGCTATCGTGCACGTCACATTTGAAGAAACGATCGGCATTGCCGAATGAACATCTTGCCTGTTACATGCGAATAGGCTCCCAGGACATATGTTCCCCAAACTAACTATTCCGTTCAATCAACATCTTCGCACACACACCACTCGTCGAGTAATATAGGATGTGCTACTGCCATAAAAAAATCATTCACCTAAATAAAAAAAAGAGTAGAGACACTTATAGCACAGCTTATTCACTACCAGCTAGTCAACTCTATCGAAATCGGAAAGTTGGAGTGTCGTGCACTGCGCCCTGAGCAGTTCAGTTCCACAGTTGAATTTAAAATAAATTTTCGCTTCAAAATACATGACAAATTCGTCCGAAAATTCCGTATTTTTATACAATTGTGCGTTTTAAAATCGTTTTTAAACGGATTTTAGACGATAAAATAGTTATTTATGCAACAAGTGTGTAAAGTGAACCTTTTTTATGAATGGGAATATTGATAAAAAAATTTAATTGAAATTGAATAAAAAAAGGGTACTTTACACATGAGTAGCATACAAAATTTTTTCTACTACCGAAAAATATATGAAAAAACAAAAATATTATTAAATTACTTTACGCACTGGTGCGTAGAATAAATTATTTTACACACTAGTGCGTAAAATATATTATTTTACGCATTGCCCTAAATGTCAAAAAATATGTCAGATTTACTGTCACGCACTAGTGCGTAAAATAACTTATTTTACGCACTGCACATTAAAAAAGCCTTTTTACGAATCTTAGAGAGTGCGCAAAGTGAGTACTTTACCCACGGTAGTAGAAAAAGCATATTTTAAATTAAACGAACTGTCAAAAGTATTATTCAGATGCCCAGGCGTTTAAAACAATATTAAGTCATGACCCTCTTCTAAAATTTGCAAAACTTGGTTATTGACTTTCCCAAATCAAAGGACACCGCCGCAAGATGACTAGCTGGTAGTGAATAAGCTGCGCTTATAGCGCACCATTTTTCTAATAAATTTTGCTAACGAAACTACAGTAAACGTCTGGCAACAGTGTGTCTTCTTAAAAATCTTTGTTTTGGCTATTGTGACAGTTGATAGTAAAAAGGAGTATGATATTTACAAGTAAAATTTAATTTTATTTAATGGGGCTATGGCTATGAGTCGCTTTAAATTAGGACCGGAACAAAACGGACGTCTCTCGTTCGATGCAGATGTATCCTAGTTAATATTTTCACCCGACAATTGATTTTCAGATGTGTTTTGTCTATATTTCTAGTGCTTTTGTGAAATGGTGCTGAAAATTTGAGTCAAAACTCGAACTTTGAGGGCATTTTTTCGGTTCAAATGTAGCGGATCTTCCGACTTTTTAAACTACTATATAGGATACCCCCTTTCTAGTGAAAAAAGAGAATTTGCAAAATCGACAAAACCTATATATCACCAGACCTACAAACCAAATAATATAACTAACCACACAGTTCGGCATCGGCAATTTCCACGCCAATGGCTAAAGTAAGTTGCTGCCGAAATTTTAAAATATGTAAAAAAATTAGGTGTTGGTCTAGGGTCAAAGTGTATTTAATATATCCTGCGACCAATCACGAAACAGCCTCCCCGCTAAAAATCAAGTAAACGTCGCACTGTTGCCTATTGTCGCGTATTTTAAATAGCTTGAAGGCGAATAAAATATGAACATTATAAATATTATAGTATACTTATTCCGTATTTCCCTGTGTAAATAAAATAGTAAATAATAGAAGACACTAGTATTAAGGAAAAAAACAAAATTAAGTATTCATGTAGGAAATATAAATATGTAAATTCACTATAGGAAACTAGACAGAAAATAAATTAGGATTATTGAGAAAAAAATGTGGCAGCATCTAAATATGCGAGGACATTTTTTGCCCGCATTCTTTCCGTCCAGGTTCTTTAATTTGGCAAACAGTATATAATATGCATCTCACTTTTACATGTTCTCCTCTAGTCTTATTATTTATGCCGCCTACTTCAAAACTAAGTTCTTTTGAATACGTGGAAATGTTTTTTATTTGAGTTACAAAGTCATTCAACCTGCAGTTATATAATATAAGACAACCTCCATTTTTATATTTTTTTCTTGAGAAAGCACTACCGACTGAATAATTCTCAATTTTTAGAACATTCATTTCACCAGAATTCATCCATGTCTCCGTCAAACAGGCAATGTATAATTCTCCTGCGAAAATAATACCTCATATATATCAATCTTACATTTCAAAGATTGTACGTTTTGATGCATAACCAAAAAAATGTGTGATGACATTTATTTGAAATGTGGGTAAGAAAGTGTCTTTTTGCACTTGTTAGGAAAATAACTATTTCAATACGTGGGCGTGGGTTGAAATATTTTTGAACACCCCAATAATATAAGGCACTTTAACTGTGTTTTTTTCTCATTTTCATAAGTGATGTATTTTCTTTTTTAATGTTTTTATTACTAAATATTTCATGTTGGTATGTCGTTAGAAAGTATTCACACTCTAAAGCTGCAATACGTACTTTAAATTTAGTACTAACTTTTGTCGCACCATAAGACAGGATGAATCTCTATCAGTACAATGATGAAAAAACAGAAATACTGCTTTTTTGTTTCCTTATTCAAAAGGGAACTGGTGTTGTAAATAGCTAATTTTCTAACACTGAACAAATGAGCTAAGTAAATGTACAGCTTTTGTCAGGATTTTGCATAAGTGAATTGAACCTGTAGGCGCGACTGTATGTAGTGTTAAATTTTGAAAACGAAAGTTTTGCAAAACTTGCATACTCCAATTCACAATGCAATACATAGAAGACAGCTTCCTGATAGTGTATTAAATGTTTTATCTTGTATTAGTTTGGGTTACTTTTTCTTGATGTTTAAAGAGGGCTTTCGTTGTACCACTATTTAAGGGGGTCGATAAGACTTTTCCTTCAAATTTTCGACCAATTGCTCTTTTACCAACATTGTCGAAAATTCTGGAGGAACGAATGATGGTATGTTTCTCTGGAGAAGCACAAGATACTAAACCCAGTACAATTTGGCTTTCAAGCTTCTAGATCTACAAGTGATTGCGATTTATATATAGTAATTACTTTATATAAAAATTAAGGAAAATAATCGATCGCAGCAGTCTTTTGCGACTTATCAAAAGCATTAGACTGCCTTAACTATGGTATATTGTTTTATGGACTGGAAACATGGATTTAGGAGAAATACTTTGGAATGGTTCAAGTCGTATTTGATGGGCAGGGTACAGACCGTTTCATATGTGGGTTTCACTTCTCAGCTTCCACAGGGATCAGTTTTGGGTCCGATCTTTTTTATTATATTTGATATCAAGGGGGACATGTTGTGGCATCGATGCGTTTCCCTCACTTCATCCAGAGCCACCTCATGATTTTTTTCAGATAAGAAGAGGGGTCGAGTGATGCTTCCTCTACATGACCTTGATTTTGTTTTGCATTTTTATGGATACGTTCTCGAGAAATAAGAATGAATACTGTTGGACAATTAACATTTTTTTTTGCTGAAATTATTTTATTAAATGTTGAATATGGCTTCCGTTGACTTCCAAAAAATTATGCAACTATTCTTCAAAAGGTCTGCTTACAATACCCAACGTTTCGCGCGTTATTAAACGAGATTCGTTAACAATCCTATTTCGTAAATTTTGTGGTTTTCAGATGTCTCCATAAGAAATAATCAAAAGGCGTAAGATCGGGTGATCTAGGAAGCCATTTCACGATACCTTTCCTGCCAAAAAAAACCCATAAACAATTCAAAAGTATAGCTCAATCGAAAAGACATGCGCACTTAGTAATCGGGTGCAGTGTAAATTTATCAAGATTTTGACCAATTGAGATTGTTATTGTTTTTAACCTGAAGTGACTTTTATTATCTCTTCTCACCTAACGTAGATCGATCCCGAATTTGAGCTACATAGCCTGCATGCCATCCAAGGCGTAGCGTCACGTCATACAGTTCGTGACAGTAAAACTTTATTATACAAAGTTACGCAAGCCGTCTTATAAAGCAATTAAACTATACCTTCAATTCAATACCATTATCGAGTTGCGCGCATTTAGTTTTTTTAGCGGGACATTAGTTCATTAAGTCTTCTCGCAATAGACGTCGTCATTGTTTTCATACGTGAAAATATAAAAATTGTGCAAGTCACAAGTACTAGTCAATTTTAAAATGACATTAAAACAGATATGAGGTAAATACACAGAACATATCATTAAAGAAAACAAATATCAATGATACACGATTAGCACCCGTACTGCATACAGTCAGATAATAAATTCTTGGACACTGCTTTTTTAAAATTCACAATTTAATCCAAAAGGTAATGTATTAAACAATTTTAGGGCAATATTTTTTAGTTAAATATTATGACGATTAGTTATTATAAATAACTAAGTTATTCATGCCACTAATGTCTAATTAATAATTAGCAATTATTAAATTTTTGGAGATGTTTTTTTCTTTAGTTTTAGTTTTAATATTTTTCATTAATGTGGATATTAAATATTTTAAATGATAGGTAATTTTAGTTTTTTTGGTACGTTTCTTTTAACTTTTTCAGTTTTCAATAATTATAGGCCATTTATTATAATATAATAATATTATATATATTATTATTATATTTCGAAATTCCATCTATTCCGAGGTGGGACATAAAATTTTTAGTAATCATATCCATAAATTTTCTGGAAATATTGAATTGGCAAAGGGCAGGTCTAGTGTAAAATATTTTAAATGCTATTTAACTGTGGTAAATATAATTTTTTTAATGACGAAGAGAATGAATTATGCATGAGAGCATCCGATTTCAGACATCGAAATTATTGAAATATGCATTCATATTTGGCCTAAGGGCAGCAAAGCAATATCAATGTAGGTTACTGCGATAATTAATATATTCCAGTTTGATGCTAATATTAATTATTCAAACTGAAAACTTCTCGAAAGAAAAATTTCAAAATACTTGGTAACGATTGACGTAAACCATTTTGCATGAATTTTTGAAGGTCATAAAATTAATAAATGCCAACTTTATTACGTAATTTATATGCAAATTAGTTTTTTCATAGTAATTTAAACAGATTATTAATTAGTATAGTGGCTGACATAAGGAAGTAAAATGTCTTTGAAATATTTTAATTAGTCAAAAAATAAGTTTAGTTTAATATACAGCTTGTTCCGGGGATGAATATACAGTTCTATAAGTATAGGTTTCGAATAAAGTTAAATTTGAATTTAATTAATTTCTCTTTGAGCGATAGAGAAGCGGTATTAAAATTACAACAGGTGACAAATCAGATCATCAAATCGAAAAAATTTACAACAAAATAGAGGAAATAATGTGACTCATAAAAAAGGTGAGATAACGATGGTTAGCAGAGATTTATGAGCCAAAATTGGCTGTGGTGCTGATGAAGATAATCTTATGGTCTTGGCTCAAGCAATGACAGGGGAGATAGATTGGCGCAGTTCTACGTAGAAAATAATCTCCTAATCGCCAACACCCCAAAATACTATACACCTGAAAGTCACTTGCAAAGAGAGAGAACAAGATTTTCAGAAATTTGATTTCATTTTGCTGCCCCTGAAATCTGTAAAAACCTACCCTGTAACAGATATTAAAAGCGACCACAATCCTATCATAATGCCGAATTCACTTTGGTCCAAATAATGTTGAAAAACAAGCTCCAAATTGAAAAATACTTGGGTACAAAAACCATACGTGTCCATGTCTTACAATTTCCAAACAGGCGCAAAATGGCACTTACTTGACGCTATTCAGAAAATAAGCAAATTTAAGGAAAGCTCACACAATCCTATCATAATGGTCATTAATCCCAAGAGATTCCTGAGACATAATCTAAACTAAATAGACATCGCTGAACTAAGAAATCATAATAAAAAGAAGGAGATAAGTTCCAAAATTGAACAAGAATTGGAAAGAACAGGTGAATCTGCAGAGGGAGAGGATATCCAGACAATTTAAAATGAAAATTCAGGAACGAGACATTGGTTACACAAGAGATCTTGGACCTCATGACAGATTGACGGAAATATAGGGCACACCGGACATAATACAAACACATTAATAGAATCATTAAGAAAAAATGTAGAGGCAAAAGAAAAGTGGATGTCCACAAAATGCCTAAATATAGATTCATGAAAAATGACATCTTTAACCTGCATAAAGATATTAAGGAATTGACAAGTCGATATAGCAAGCCTCAGGCAATAATCTTAGACGTATAAGCCAAGCGTATGAGATTGCAAATAGAGGAAATAATGTGACTCATAATAAAAAGGTGAGATAACGATGGTTAGCAGATTAAGAGCCAAAATTGGCTGTGGTGCGGTTGAAGATAATGTAGGAGCTTATGGTCTTGGCACAAGAAATGACAGGGGAGATAGATTGGCGCAGTCTACGTAGAAAATAATCTCCTAATCGCCAACACCCCAAAATACTATACACCTGAAAGTCACCTGCAAAGAGATAGAACAAAATTGTCAGAAATCAACTTCATTTCATTTTGCTGCACCTGAAATCTGTAAAAACCTACCCTGGAACAGATATTAAAAGCGACCACAATCCTATCATAATGCCGAATTCATGCTTTCAGGGCGAGCTCTCGGAGGAAAGGACGGTATTGCATGGGGTTCCTCAGGGGTCCATATTGGGACCACTATTATTTCTGATATATGTGAACGACATCAGTTCTGCTTTACCAAATTGTGTCCTAACTCTATACGCAGATGACTCAAGTTTTTTATTAAGAGAAAGAGACCTCATCACTCTTGTTGAGGGTAGAAATGCATCCATTGAAAGTGTAGGTGACTGGTTTACAGCTAACAAACTTAATCTTAATCGTAACACGACCAAAAACATGATGCTCTCTCTTAGATCTTATGACATTGAGGAAGTTGATCACGAGGTAAAATTTCTGGGTATAAATCTGGATTCTAAAATGACATTCGAAAGTCACGTGGATGTAATATCTAAAAGGATCAGCTCTTCAATTTTTGTGTTGAGAAATCTGGTATGGACAGTGGATTTGGATGTTTGTCGGACTGCTTACCATGCATTGGTACACTCCTTATGTACATATGGCTTGCTTGCCTGGGGACATTCAGCACATACAACCAGGATTTTTGGACTGCAGAGGAGAGCAGTTCGCATCTTGGCTCAGGTAGCATACCGAGATGATGTACAACCGTTTTTCCGAAGCCTTCGAATTCTTACTTTGCCATCTCAGTTCATCTATGATTGCCTCATATATGTACACCAAAATATAAATCTCTATGGACTCATGTCAGATGTCCACCATCACAATAAGAGAACACACCATAATCTTAGAATAGAGTTCCATAGATTACATAGGTCATACAATGCCACACTATACTTTGCTCCATTATTTTTTAATAGACTACCGCAGGAAATCAGAGAATTGCCAGAAACACTTTTTAAGTCCAGAATTAAGAACTACCTCATTAAAAAAGCTTTCTATAATATAAATGAATTTGTAACATGTGTCACAAGTGAGTCGGATTTTTCGGATTCAATTTAACATGTCCCTCTCAAAACATATTTACGTAAATGTCAAGTTTTAATTTTAGTGTGTCGAATTTTTGGTTAGGTGCTGAGTTTTTAATTAAGTGTATCTCTGCTGTTATTGTAAATGTAAAGTGTGTTTAAACTTGTGTCATTCCTTTGAGTGGAATTAAAATTATTGTACGATTGAAATACTTTGTATATTCATGAATAAATATGATTATGATTATGATGAATTTACTTTGGTCCAAATAATGTTGAAAAACAAGCTCCAAATTGAAAAATACTTGGATACAAAAACCATACGTCTCCATGTCTTACAATTTCCGAACAGGCGCAAAATGGCACATACTTGACGCTAGTCAGAAAATAAACAAATTTAAGGAAAGCTCACACAATCCTATCATAATGGTCATTAATCCCAAGAGATTCCTGAGATAGAATCCAAACTAAATAGACATCGCTGAATTAAGAAATCATACGAAAGAGAAAGAGATAAGTTCCATAAGAATTGGAATCAACAGAGGAATCTGCAGAGGGAGAGGAGACAATTTGAAACAAAAATTCAGGAACGAGACATTGGTTACACAACAAATCTTGGACCTCATGACAGAAAGACGGAAATGTAGGGCACACCGGACAGAATACAAACACATTAATAGAATCATGAAGAGAAAATGTAGAGAGGCAAAAGAAAAGTGGATTCATGAAAAATATGAGATCTTTAACATGCATAAAGAAATTAAGGAAATGACAAGTCGATATTGCAAGCCTCAAGCAACAATCGTAAGAGATAATAATAACGAAATAATTCTAGACGCAGAAGCCAAGCATACGAGATGGCAGCAATGTGTTAAAATACTTTTCGACCATGACAGATCTCACTTACCAGCACCGATATATACCACAAAATAAATGAAATAGGTCCACAAATAACCACAATATGGGCACAGGAAGAGAGTGAAGCTTTCGGCCTTGGTGGTACATGGAAATACTTACATTAATCGTAGAGAATGAGAGCAAACATTTGGATCTAATACATCATTATTTAACTCAAGCAAGATCCATTAAACTGGTTAAAATCAACATTTTATAATGCTGCCAGAAAAATCTAACTCCTCACAATCCATTAAACTGGTTAAATTCAACATTTTATAATGCTGCCAGAAAAATCTAACTCCTCACAATGCGATGAATATCGCAAAAAATATCCTTAGAATCATCCACACTCTGATCTACAGAAAATGGGAACACCAAATGGACAACACTCAGCTTGGATTTCGAAATGGATTGAGCACACGTGAAGCCATCTTTCCTCTAAATGTATTGACACAAAGATGTAGAGACATGAACGTAAATGTCTATGATTGCGTTAAACACCCAAAGATGATCGAAGTTTTAAGATCAACCTCTTAACTCTAAACTTTAATGGTACCAAACGAAAGCTATATTAATGAGGCATTAGATGTAGTTCAAGGCGGAATTAAGATCAATGGAACAACATCAGATACGCTAACGATACCTTTATAACAGCAAATGATGAATAAGAATTACAAAACATACTGGATAATGTAGGTCACTAAAGCGAAATGTTCAGTTTATAGCTTAATGTCTCCAAAGCTAAGGTTCTTACCTTAGCACCGATAAATTGACCCGCACTTGGTAAAGGACAAACAATTGGATAAATCACATCACTAAAATATCTAGGGGATAACATCAACAGTTAATGTGACCCGAAAAGGAAATACTCTCAAGGATTGAACAGTAAAGGGAAACATTCATGGGTATGAAAACTCGGGAGCTTAAAATTCGAACAATTGGGTGTTACGTCTTCCCCGCCCTGCTTTATGAATGTGAAAGTTGAACGCTAGGTCCACAGGTGGAAAAAGAATAGAAGCATCCGAAATTTACATAATATACAGGCGGATGCTGCGAATTTCATGGGTACAGAAGATTACTAACGACGAAGTACTCCAGCATACAACTTTAAAGAAAGGAATATTCCAGTATTCTGGGCCATATGCTGAGAGGTGAAAGATACCACTTGCTCAGATTCATAATAGAGGGCAAAGGACAGGAAAAGAGGTCAGTGGGAAAGCACCAGAACTCTTGGCTAGGATTTGAGAAGATGGTTTGACCGCTTGTCTACAGAAACTTTTCGCGCTACATACTACAATTTCCATTTGGATCGCCACCTTTCAGATGGGGAGGGCATGATAAGAAGAATAATTAAATATATCGGGAACCGAATTGATTAAAAGGACTGGATTTTTTTGAAATGACTAACAATTAATTTTGATCTGGTTGAAGCATATTCACTAGAATATATTGTCATCCGTGACACCACGCCTGGGATGGCGTGCAGGTCATATAGCTCAGATTATGGATCGATCTACGTCAGGTGAGAAGAAATAATAAAGAAGGCGCTTTGGTAAAACAATAATACCGCCTATTGGTCAAAGACTTAATGAGAAAACAATAACAACGTCTATTGGTCAGAGACTTAATGAGTTTATACTATATCCGCTTATTAAAACAGGCATGTTCTTTCGGTTGAGGTATGGTTTGAATTATTTATAGGTCTTAGTCCCCATATTATAAAAACGTTCTTTAAGAGCGGTGTTGTGTTTTAATTTATGTTAAGTTGGGTTGTTTCATGAGATAATTATTTAACGTTTTTAGTTTATCTTAATTTCACTCAGCACTTTAAGGCAGTATAACTGTTCTTCGTAGATTCGACATTAGTACTTTTTAGGCAGGTATGCCTCAAGAAATACCTTTCCGTGCAGTGCACTTCCCTAGTTTGGGTCTGAAGGTTAGGATATGGTTAGAGCAGCTACCACGTCCCTATGGACTGCAGTAGGTGAGCGGAATAGGTGAGAGACAAAAGTTTGCCGGACTGATGGTCCGCTTGAGTATTTATATCATAAAATCTGCAAACCATTGCAACTTTAAGGTTAATAATTGCCTGCACTGTTCGCTCGCGTTGTTTTAAAATTAACTTAAATGTTTACACAATATTTTTCAAGTTCAAGTTCAAACTTGGTACAGGGTGATAATTAATTAGTAGTTTAAATGCTTCTAGTAGTTTACAATATAAATTTGGCTCTATACTTTTTATGTTTAGGAATTGGCGTGTAGCACTATAGCAGGTATTACTGAAAAAAAATTCCTAAATGTACCTGTTAATACATTGTCAAAGTTCTACTAGTAAGATATATAAATTGTCCAATATATAAACGGAAATTAGAATATTACCTAATTAAATTAATTTTGGAATTCATTTTAATGGTTAAAGCAAACTATTATCCAAGGTATAATGTAGCGAGTTCCTGTACAGGGTTTCGCAATGGATAGTGACCACAGGATGTTAAGAACAAAAGTGTCGGTTAATAGCACATCCGAGAAGAAGAAAAGAAAAGGAAAGAACAAAAGACACAGCTAGACATGAGCAAATTGGAATAAAACAGAAGCGAAAATAAAATCAGAACTAAAACATAGCTTTCAAATAAGCAACATACATATCGATGAATTGAATGATATATTAACAGGAACTGTGATTAAAGTAAGCAAAGGCAAGGAGAAAGAAAACTATTCTGAAATGTAAATAAAAAAGCTCATGGTTCCCAAAGGAAAGCTGTTAGAAGAGGAAAAACGAAGTCTATAGAATACAGGGAGATAAATAAATTAACAAAAATGATCAAATAAGAGATACGAAAATGTAAGAAGTGATGAAGTGATATGTCCGACAGATATTATTCAGAAATATACCCTTGTTCTCTGCCAGATAATTGCCTTTCACCCCACTTGTATCCCCAATGGACTTCACGCTTAAAAGGCAAGTCTGCTCCCATTCTCAAAACGATTTTCAAAAGTGAAAATGGCCAGCTGCAAAATTACAACGTCCGAAACAGTAGTAGCAGTAGGTGAGGGAAGGCCAGAGGCCAGGGAAGCATATTCCGAAAGAGTAAAAAGCTGATGTAATATCCTTTGGGGATGCAAGTGGCGTAAAGGGCAATTATTTGGTACAGAGTGGTGAATCCATGACAACAGTATAGAGCATCTACAGAACTATAGTAGATAAAGAAAAATCGCCCGGAAGATGTCACAAGACGACTATATAAAATCAGAAACGTCAATTCAGCATCAATAATGCAATAAATCAAATATAATCACTTTTCCCACTGTTGGGGAAAATATAGCATTTCCTAATGGAAATTAATGAGGAAAGTAGACTTTCCCACTAAAATAGATAAAAAAAAAATTGAGCAATTAAAATCTATCTCATTGCAGATGATAGCACAAATCAACGGTTAGGGCTATAAGGTAATCGAAAAC
>JAEQML010077177.1:0-12999 GCA_016904865.1 Pissodes strobi
TTTGTTTTAAGGAATGTACATTTCCTGCTGCACTAAAACAGGCCACAGTTGTCCCAATATTCAAAAAAGGCGACAATCAAGATCCCACAAACTACAGGCCAATATCTCTCCTTCCCGTATTCTCCAAAATAATTGAAAAGTGTATGGCAGCAAGAATAAATTCATTCTTCGAAAAACATAACCTGTTTAGCAGCAAACAGTTTGGTTTTAGGAGGGGTCTAGGGACTTCTCTGAGTGTCATGGACTTGGTGAGTTGCATAAATGGTACTTTTCACAGCTCAGAGTATGCGTCTGCAACCTTTTGTGACCTCAGCAGGGCGTTTGACTGTGTCAGTCATGACATTCTCCTGGGCAAGCTGCAGTGCTACAATTTTAATAACAACAGCCTGACACTCCTCAGGAGCTATCTAGAAGGGCGATTTCAAAGTGTTCGGGTGGGGGGTGTGTTGTCTGGGAGCAGAGCTGTTTCAGTTGGAGTTCCACTAGAATCTGTATTGGGACCACATCTCTTTATCATATATATCAATGACTTACCAGATATCGATCCAACAGCTAAATACACTTTGTTTGCGGATAACACGACCATTTCCTGCACTGACAGGGACGTTGTGGTTGCTTGGGAGGGTTCGCGACTGGCACAGGTAAGAGCTGAGCAATGGTTTATTGCTAATAAACTTTTCTTAAACCAGGATAAGACACAAAAAATGGTATTCTCAACCAGGTACATCCCGGAACCCTATAGGGCAGATCCAGTCGGGTTTTTGGGTGTATATTTGGATAGAGAGTTACGCTGGGATGCTCATGTTGCTCACTTAGTCAAAATAATAAGTAAAAACATCTTTATGCTACGGAATCTTGCGGCATGCGTCTCTGAGCATGTTTTGAGGGAGGCATTTTTTGCAACCGTGCAATCACATATAAGTTTCTCTATTGTCGTTTGGGGACATAGCAGTGGTGCTGCATCGGTGTTTGCTTTGCAGAGGAGGGCTATCAGGGTGGTTTCTTCGCTGGGGTACAGACAGGATTGCCGTAACTCTTTTATTGTTAATAAAGTGCTAACATTACCATCACTTTTTATTTTTGAAACTCTCCTGTTTGTGAGATCCCATATCGATCAATTTGCCACCCACAGTTCTCAGCATGACCATAATATCCGTAATAATCTAAATCTTGTGCCAAGTTATTGGCGTTTAAGAAGGTGTCAGGATGGTCCTGGGTTTTTTGGTATCCACTTTTGTAATAAACTTTCAACTGAACAAAGGAATTTACCACTTAAGGATTTAAAAAAAAGGTTTAAGGCTTTTTACACAATTAAAAAATTCTTAGACACACCTGTGATAAACATATAAATATTATAGTATGTATTTATAGTTTAAGTATTTGTTGCCTGTATGTAGGTATCTGTTTGTTTTGATGTGTATTTATGAAATTTTAATCTGCTTCTGTTTTTAAATATTTATTTAGCTTCCAAATTTTATCCAAGTTTTATCATAATATTAATAACTAAATTAGTGTAAATATTGTAATCACTGTTTTGTAAATTGTGTAATATTTAAATTCTCTATTGTTATTTTATTAGTGTATATTTTTAAGATTCCTATTAGAAAAACAATTAATTATTTGAATATTTTGACGTATATAAATTAGGGATGCACCGAATAGTGGTTTTGGTCACTGACAGAATACCGTATATTTGGCTGTTCTTCACGGCCGAATAACGAATATTCGGCTTGGGTTTCGGCCGAATATTCGTTTGGGATATTCGGTTGCTATTCGGCCGAATATTCGGCTAGTGTGCATTGTTTGTTGCATCATTTCTTGGGCTTTTACGATAATTAAAGGTTGTCAATGCCAATATTAACGCTGTTAAGTTTGGCAACACTGATTTTAATGCTGTAAATTCTTGTGGCGACTTGTCAGACTTGTGTCTTGTGTGTTTGTTTACAGTACGGCATATAGAGTTTAGATTTTATCCAATTGCAAGTTTATTTATATAGTAATTTGCTCTATTTGTGCGGCAAAAATATCGCGTGGTGGTGTGGGAAAATCGGCGACTATTAGTTCTATGGCTAACTACGTAAAATACAAACATCCAATGAATATAAAACACATATTAATTCAGAAGCAGTTGCCAGCAGTTCAAAGGAAACAGAAGGTAGGGCAACTAACGCCTCTAAACAAAAATCGCTAGAAGATAGCTTTGCTGTTAAAACAATTACCAGATTGGCGATCTAAGGGCAAGAAAAATACATTTTGCGATTGGCGAAATGATTGCTTAGATAATCAACCATTTAGCTTGGTGACTGATGCAGGTTTTAAAAGACTTGTATCTCAGCTACAGCCGAAATATGAAATGTCTAGTAGAAATTTTTACTGAAAATATAATTCCTGACATGTATGAAGTTAAATTTTAAATACTAAACTGTTCTATTCTTTTATCCTTACCTTAGATTTAATGGCGTTTATTAAAACTTAATTCCGAATAAATGTGTATTAAGCAGTTAAGCACATCCATTTTTTACTTAACAATTACTTCATTTTACTTTTATTGTAAAGTTTAAAAGTTATATTTTGCTGAATATTCGCCGAATATCTCATCACTGCTGGTCGAATACCGAATATTCGGCATGTACTAAAAAGTGGCCGAATATTCGGTAATTATTCGGCAAAACGAATACTCGGTGCATCCTAATATAAATACTCTATTTGTATATTTGGCATGAATAAATAAGCTTGAAGTTTGAAGTACAAACTGTGAAAAACTGTAATTATTTAAAACAAAAATTCATATTTCGAAAACTAATCGGCTCCAGAGAAAACAATGATTATTTTTGGATTTAGCGGATCCGAAAGTGCAGGTATAGTTGCAGAAAATGTAATTTTTCACAAAAAAAAAGGAAAATCGATGTGTCGATATGACTTTACCTTCTTTCAAAAATCGACAAAAATTTAAATCGCACAAAATGTGTTTACTAACTAAGTCGATTGCGTAGATGAAGAAAATATTATTACTTTTTCTCTGGTCGGTACCGATTTCCAGTTATTCAGAAAAAAATCGCGAAAAAAACGTTCAAAACTACAGCCTCTTAGAAAATCAAATTTATAAAATTCACTAAATAGCATAAAAAACTGCAGTTTTCACTGTTAGAAAATCAAATTTCAAAAAGTAATTAAATACGATAAAAAACTGCTGTTTTCACTGTTTAAGAGCAAAGAAATGACCCTATGAATCGTGCAATATTCAGCCTGCTCTACCACCATTTGCGTTCTTGACATGGTCTCAAATTCGAAGTAAAAACTGTGAAAAACCGTGATTAATTTAAAAAAAATCATATTTCAAAAACTAATCGTTTCTACAGAAAACAATGGTGATATTTGGATTCAGAGGGTCCGAAACTACAGATTTGGTTGCAGAAGATGTCATTTTTGACAAAAAAAAAAAATAAAAAATCGACGATTTTTACCTTCTTTCAAAAAATAGAACAAAAATAGCCGAAAATGTCTTTACTGACTAAGTCGATAGCATAGATGAAGAAAATTATTAGTTTTTCTTCAATCGGTGCCTATTTCCAGTTATTCATAAAGAAATCACGACAAAAACGTTCAACACTGCAGCCTCTTAGAAAATCAAATTTTAAAAATTAACTAAGTACAATGGAATATTACAGTGTTCATTGTTCTAGAGAGAAGAAATGATCATATAAACAGTGAAATATTCAAGCCGCTCTAACACGATTTGCGTCCTTTACAGGGTCTTAATTTCGAGAGACAAGAGACCAAGTATGAAGAGGTTAAAGGCCCATTACTCAAGAAGGAAAGTTCAAATTCTACAACCTGGTTGAACGACTAAACTGGGGATTTTTGGGCAACACAAACACTGATGTCGATCATAAGTTTACCATATTTCTAACATTATTGTCAGATTGCTATATTCAGTCCTTTCCTGAAAAAACTTACAGAAAGCCTGAAAATCAGGTAAGACCTATAAAATGGTTTACAGAGGGTCTTAGGGCTGTGCGGGAACACCTAAATTTTCTCAGGGATCTTTCTCATCACTTTCCATCAAAATGAACTAAAAGCATATACAAATAACTTTAAATCATCTTATAGAGCTGAATTAAAAAAAGCAAAGTGTTATGCGAATGATCAGTTTATTCGTAACTCATCGTGTCCCTCAAGAACAATGTGGGATATAATAAATGAATACCGTGGTAGACTGTCCCTGCATGGTAAAAATAGGAATAATATTGAAATTTTGGATCCTGATATTTTAAATAACTTCTTTGTGGGTATTGCACTGGACTTACAGGGTAAAGTGGGCATTTCTGATATTGATCCACTAGAGAATGTGACTGCTTCTGTTCTAGAAAGGTTTAAATTTTTCGAAGTCTCTATAAATGAAGTACGTGATATATTAAATTCATTAAAAAATAAAACCTCAAAAGATTCTTATGGTTTTAACATACCTCTTGTAAAAACTATTATAAACCTGATTGTCGGCCCTATCACAAAACTTATTAACATTTGTTTTAAGGAATGTACATTTCCTGCTGCACTAAAACAGGCCACAGTTGTCCCAATATTCAAAAAAGGCGACACTCAAGATCCCACAAACTACAGGCCAACAACTCTCCTTCCTGTATTCTCCAAAATAATTGAAAAGTGTATGGCAGCAAGAATAAATTCATTCTTTGAAAAACATAACCTGTTTAGCAGCAAACAGTTTGGTTTTAGGAGGGGTCTAGGGATTTCTCTGGGTGTCATGGACTTGGTGAGTTGCATAAATGGTGCTTTTCACAGCTCAGAGTATGCGTCTGCAACCTTTTGTGACCTCAGCAGGGCTTTTGACTGTGACAGCCATGACATTCTCCTGGGCAAGCTGCAGTGCTACAATTTTGATAACAACAGCCTGACACTACTCAGGGGCTATCTAGAAGGGCGATCTCAAAGTGTTCGGGTGGGGGGTGTGTTGTCTGGGAGCATAGCTGTTTCAGTTGGTGTTCCACAAGGATCTATATTGGGACCAGTTCTCTTTATCATATATATCAATGACTTTCCAGATATCGATCCAACAGCTGAATACACTTTGTTTGCGGATGACACGACCATTGCCTGCACTGACAGGGACGTTGTAGTTGCTTGGGAGGGTTTGCGACTGGCACAGGCAAGAGCTGAGCAATGGTTTATTGTTATAAACTTTTCTTAAACCAGGTTAAGACACAAAAAGTGGTATTCTCAACCTGGTACATCCCGGAACCCTATAGGGCAGATCCAGTCGGGTTTTTGGGTGTATATTTGGATAGAGAGTTACGCTGGGATGCTCATGTTGCTCACTTATGCAAAATAATAAGTAAAAACATCTTTATGCTACGGAATCTTGCGGCGTGCGTCTCTGAGCGTGTTTTGAAGGAGGAATTTTTTGCAACCGTGCAGTCACATCTAAGTTTCTCTATTGTTGTTTGGGGACATAGCAGTGGTGCTGCATCGGTGTTTGCTCTGCAGAGGAGAGCTATCAGGGTGGTTTCTTCGCTGGGGTACAGACAGGATTGCCGTAACTCTTCTATTGTCAATAAAGTACTAACACTACCAGCACTTTTTATTTTTGAAACTCTCCTGTTTGTGAGATCCCATATCGATCAATTTGCCACCCACAGTTCTCAGCATGACCATAATACCCGTAATAATCTAAATCTTGTGCCAAGTTATTGGCGTTTAAAAAGGTGTCAGGATGGTCCTGGGTTTTTTGGTATTCACTTTTATAATAAACTTTCAACTGAACAAAGAAATTTACCACTTAAGGATTTTAAAAAAAGGTTTAAAGCATTTCTCATCAGTAAGGCTTTTTACACAATTAAAGAATTCTTAGACACACCTGTGATAAACATATAAATATTATAGTATGTATTTATAGGTTAAGTATCTGTTGCTTGTATGTAGGTATCTGTTTGTTTTGATGTGTATTTATGAAATTTTAATCTGCTTCTGTTTTTAAATGTTTATTGTGCTTCCAAATTTTATCCAAGTTTTATCATAATGTTAATAACTAAATTAGTGTAAATATTGTAATCTCTGTTTTGTAAATTGTGTAACATTAAAATTCTCTATTGTTATTTTATTAGTGTATATTTTTAAGATTCCTATTAGAAAAACTAAATTAATTATTTGAATATTTTGACGTATGTAAATACTCTATTTGTATATTTGACATGAATAAATAAGTTTGAAGTTTGAAGTACAAACTGTAATTATTTAAAACAAAAATTCATATTTCGAAAACTAATCGGCTCCAGAGAAAACAATGATCATTTTTGGATTTAGCGGGTCCGAAAGTGCAGGTATAGTTGCAGAAAATGTAATTTTTCACAAAAAAAAAAGAAAAATCGATGTGTTGATATGACTTTACCTTCTTTCAAAAATCGACAAAAATTTAAATCGCACAAAATGTGTTTACTAACTAAGTCGATAGCGTAGATGAAGAAAATATTATTATTTTTTCTCTAGTCGGTACTGATTTCCAGTTATTCAGAAAAAAATCGCGAAAAAAACGTTCAAAACTGCAGCCTCTTAGAAAATCAAATTTATAAAATTCACTAAATACGATAAAAAAAACTGCAGTTTTCCCTGTTTCAAAGCGAAGTAATGATCCTATAAATAGTGAAATATTGAAGCCGCTTTACACGATTTACATCCTTTACAGGATCTCAAATTCAAAGTAAAAACTGTAATTATTTCTTTTAAAAAGTTCATATTTCGAAAACTAATCATAATGAAAATATCATTTTTCACAAAACAATTTAAAAAAAATTGATATATCGATATGACCTTTCAGAAAATCGAAAAAAATTTAAATCGCCAAAAATGTGTCTATTAATTTTCCAAAACTACAGCCCCTTAGAAAATCAAATTTCAAAAAGTACGATAGAAAACTACTGTTTTCACTGTTTAAGAGCGAAGAAATGACCCTATGAATCGTGCAATATTCAGCCTGCTCTACCACCATTTGTGTTCTTGACAGGGTCTCAAATTCGAAGTAAAAACTGTGAAAAACCGTGATTAATTAAAAAAAAATCATATTTCGAAAACTGATCGTTTTCAGAGAAAACAATGGTCATTTTTAGATTCAGAGAGTCCGAAAGTACAGGTATAGTTGCAGAAAATGTAATTTTTCACAAAAAGTTAAAAGATCGATGTGTCGATATGATTTTTTTAACTTTCAAAAAATCGAAAAAAAAATAAAATCACCGAAACTGTGCCTACTAACTAAGTCGATAGCGTAGATGAAGAAAAACTGCTGTTTTAACGGTTCAAGAGAGAAGAACTGACCCTATAAATCGTGAAACATTCAAGCCGCTCTAACATGATTTGCGTCCTTTACAGGGTCTCAAATTCGAAATAAAAACTGTAATTAGTTCTAAAAAAAATCATATTTTGAAAACTTGTCGTTTTCAGAGAAGAAATGATCATTTTTGGATTCAGGGGATCCGAAAGTACAGATATATTTGCATTTTTTTTCGCAAAAAATTATAAAATCGAAGTGCTGATGTGACTTTTTACCTTTCTCCAAAATAATCGCAAAATTTAAAATCGACGAAAATATGTAAGGGAGAGTGGGGGAATGATGCGCAGCGGGTAATGGTACGCATCACAATATTTAAGGTTTAAAACGTCATGCAGCTAGTTTAATTGGCGCGGCAGTCTACCGCTCAATTGACGAACGTCTGACGCCATCGACCACGATGTCAGTTAGCAATTTGTAGTCGCAGTATGCACATCTCGATTTATCGTTTTTAGTTTTGTTAAATTTGGCCGGTAGAAAATAAGACGGTAAGTGCACAATTTATATGCTATCTTCTTAAATGAGTTATCTTCTAGATGCTTAACATCTTAGACGTATTTTGGTACATTTTTGTGAATGTTTGAGCAGTACTTTTTTTTCTATAACGAAAAATATGCCACCAATCGCGTGAGGGTAATGATGCGCATAGGTGCGCACAATTCCCCCCCCCCCCCCCCTAGAAATAAATATTAAGTAGGTATATTTACTAAAAAATACATTTTTTTACAGATGCCACGAAGTTATAATCGAACGACAGAAATATTGTCATACACAGACGAAGACTTGCAGAAGGCTCTAAGCGCCATTAAAGATGATGGCAAAAAAATTAGAGAAACAGGAAGAAATTTTAAAATTCCTGAGTCAACCCTCAGAAAATATTTGAAGCTCCCAGAAGATGCACATCAACCACTTCGTTTAGGTCGCCAACCGAAATTCATGAAAGAAACAGAAGACGAACTAAAAGAATATGTTTTAACACTGACAAAACTATTCTTTGGTTTCAAGGGGTTAAGAAGACTCGCATTTCGATATGCAGACGAGAAAAATATTAGAAATAATTTCAATCCTCAGGGGTTAGCTGGGAAAGATTGGCTTTACGGTTTCTTGAAAAGAGTACCTGAGGTTACCCTTAGACAGCCAGAAGGGACCAGTTTGAACAGAATTGCTTCGTTCAATAGAGATTCTGTTCAAGCTTTCTGCTAGAAAACTTAAATTCGAAGCAAATAGAGTATACAATATGGACGAGACTCGAATTACGACAGTCCTAAAGTTTACGGACCAAAAGGTGTCAAAAAAGTGGGAGCCGCTACCTCAGGAGAACGGGGGAGGACCATAACAGCAGTTTTCTGCGTAAGCGCGGCTGGGAACTATATCCCTCCCATGCTAATTTATCCCAGACAGAGAATGTCAGATACCCTGAAAAAAAAACGGACCAGTCGGAGCCTCCTACAAGTGTTCAAAAAATGGCTGGATTAATTCGGAGCTGTTTGTCGAGTGGCTGTTTCATTTTGAAAAGTACGTGAAGCCTTCAGACACTGATCATGTTCTTTTGGTGCTGGACAATCACTGTAGTCATATTTCGATTCCAGCATATAATTTCTGTACAGAGAAGAATATTCACATGGTGTCCTTGCCCCCACATACCTCAGATCATCTTCAACCCCTGGACCTTACTTTTTTCAGTCCCTTAAAAAATGCCCTTTATAGGGAGTACGACTTATACCTATCAACAACTGGTCATACGAAGATTACAGAATATGATGTCGCTGAACTCCTGAATAATGCATTTATGAAAGTAGCTATGATTGAAAAAGCTGTATCAGGTTTTCGAACCTCGGGAATTTTTCCATTAAACCCAGACAGATTTGATGAAGATGACTTTGCCCCCGCCTACCAAGTGCTGAATCATACAACTGAAGCTGTCCCGGAAGTAGCGAATCCAATTTCTCCCATGACAAATAGTGAAGTTTCGTTACCTAATATTCAGCCGAGTTTATCAGTTGCCAATCAAGAACCTCAACCTAGTACGTCAAAACAAAACTCGTTCTTCGCTATGGCTCCCATACCGAAGCAAGCAGTCAAAAAAACAGCTAATAGAAAACATAGAGAGAAACAACGATCACAAATACTAACAAGCACGCTCATAAAAGACAAACTGGATGAAGCACAAGAGAAAAAAACATTAAAAGAAGAAAATATGCAGAGAAAGGAAAATGAAAGAAAGCAGAATGCTTTAAAGAAGGGCACTATCCGTAAATGTTTTGACGAGCCTCCAGGAAAAAAATATAAAGGCAAACAAAAAAAGAAGATGCCAGAACCTGAATCATCCGATTCTTCAGAGGAAGATTTGTCGGACATCTGCGATGATGACGAATTGGATGATATAGAATTAAGTTTTATACCACCACCCTTACAAGCTCCTAAGGAACCTAACGAGACTTGTTTTATTTGTGGGGACACCGGCAAAAACAGGGAGCTATGGTACCGTTGTGTGCTTTGTGCTACATGGAACCACGCTCAGTGCACAGGTGCAGATTCTGCAGACAACTACAAATGTGACTTCTGTTAAGAATTATTAAAATAATGTGACTTCTGTTTAGAATTATTAAAATAAATATGTAGCCTAAATCACTCTTTCTCTTTTATTTTGCCGTCTGTCTCTGATGCGTATAATTACCCATCTCTTGCGCATCATTACCCGCCAGGTTGGGGAATCGTGCGCAAGTGCATCTTTATACTATCATTATTTTTTTTCAAATATGGTTAAACCTACAGGAATGAAGATAATACTTATTGATAGTCTGGTAATTGGGTCTTCTATTTCTAGCTTTAAGTTTTTTATAATATAAGAAAGGTATCCACCAGATCAGTTTCCGCTTAAGTGCGCACCATTCCCCCACACTCCCTTACTAAGTCAATAGCGTAGATGAAGAAAAAATATTATTAGTTGTTCTCTAGTCGGTACGGATTTCCAGTTATTCACAAAAAAGTCGTGAAAAAAACGTTTAAAACTGCAGCCCCTTAGAAAATCAAATTTCAAAAATTAAGTCAATACGATAGAACTGTTCAAAACTGAAGACCATCAGAAAATCAAATTTAAAAAATTATCTAAATAAGATAGAAAATTGCTGTTTTTACAGTTCAAAAGACAAGAGATGACTCTATGAATCGTAAAATACTCAAGCCGCTCTAATACGATTTGAGTTCTTTGCAAGGTCTCAAATTCGAAGTAAAAACTGTGAAAAACTGGAATTAATTTCTTTATTCATATTTCGAAAACTAATCGTTTCCAGAGAAATTAATGATAATTTTTGGACTCAGAGGGTCCGAAAGTAAAGGTATAGTTGCAAAAATAATTTTTCACAACAGAAAACTAAAAGATCGATATGATCGTCGAAAATGTGTTCACTAACTAATTCGATAGTGTAGATGAAGAAAATAATATTAGTTTTTCACCGATTCCAGTTATTCACAAAATTAGCGGACAATCGAAAAATCATCTGTCAGTTCAATAAGACAGTGATACACAATCATATGGAAAAAATTATTGGCACCAGAAATTTCAAAATTTTTAAGTAAATTAATAATTTGGATTAAGAAAAAAAACGATGAAGGAACACTTTCTTCTCTATGTAAGCTATAGTAGAAGAAACCAGGAAAATGTTATTATTGTATACTTCAATAAACGCAACTTATTTTTATCAAATTTCATAGCGACGTTTTCGAAAACTTGCCTGTGAATGAATCTGCACTTTAATAAGTTGTTGGCTATTCTCTAAATGAACATAAGGTAATAAATCTAAAGGTGTTAGATGCGGATATATTGCCGGTCATTGCAGGAGTCATTAGCAAACATGTTGTTATTTTATCGGACAAGCTACACATAACGTGGTGGTGCTCCATCTTACTGAAAATATATTAGGATCTCATGTAAATACCTATTAACTTGCTAATTTTCCAATATTAGAGGCTCTATGGAGGTATCTATAATCCAACATTTCCGGATTAGATTGCCCATTACGGTTTCCTTAAATACATAGCGCCCTAATAATATTATCTTTCCTGTGAATGAATCTGTACTCTTATAATTTGCAGGATACTTTCAAAATGGGCATAAAGAAATAAATCTAAAGGTGTTAGATGCGGATGTTTTGCCGGAAGGGACTTCGCCCAACCAACTGATCAGAAAACATATTATTATAAAATTTATCGGACGCGCAACACATAATTATTGTGGTAATACTCCATTTTACTGAAAATATGCTATATCCGTTTCCAGATTGTATTGCCCTTTAATAGACAGCGCCGTAATAATAATATCTATTAATATTAATTTGTTGCTAGTACTAGATATTCCTTTCCCTGAATGTTCATAATTGGTGTTTATTAATAAATCCATTTTAATGAAATGTACATTCGATCGATGAAACAAATATGTTTTATTAGTTGGAGAGTGTTCTGGATCAAATGTGTGATTTCCTCCCGAAGTGAATCATTCCAGCAAGGTGGTCTCTACCAAGCTCCTTGAGGATTTGCGACTTCTCGATCTAGAATAGCTTTGTGGGAAATACCTATTGCAGCTACTGCTTGGTATGGATACATTGCATAAAACATTCCAGATGCCCTAATACTTCAACGTGAGTTTCTTCATTTAACATTCGTTGTTCCATCCTTTTTTTTTAAATTAGTTTTCGAATATAATTATGACTCACATTTTGTCCCGGATTGGATTTATGGATTGAAACTAGCAGTAGTCCTTAATGAACAATGACCTTCAGATCCATATATAAAAATTATTTTAATTACTTCAGTCATACATTATCAAGAAGATTTTAAAGCAACTTTGTAAATTGTTGTGTTGTACTAGCTCACTCGAAGCTCAATGGTGCAATGATACATTTCTAGCTATATTTGGATATAAAACAATGTAAGAACCTAATATTTTTCTACAACCCTTATGCATGGATTAAACCCGCCCAAATCACCTACCCCGCCACACACTCTTCTCCAGCTAGCCCTTGGTGTCACATTACCCTGAACACTCCTTATAGAACCGATTGACCTGTACCTTTTTCCCTTTGTAACAGTAGTAACAAGGCATCTGAAAAATTTCAAGTGATGCATAGTAACCGCTATTCATCCCGTGAAATATTTCAGTTATATAAATAACCAAACAATAATTTATCAGACAGTGGTAGCCTTGTAATCGGTAGATATGAATGAAAAAAATTGGGTACGCAAGCTAGATTAAGTTTGTTTAAACGTATAGCATGGCTCGTTGGAACAGCCTATTGGCTAAAAATATCTCATAGGCCTTCAAATTAAATATAAGTGCATCCATTTTGATGTGGAGTCCGTAAATTTGATTACGAAAGTTATGCACCAGTTCCAGTGACGGCGGGTTTTTCGTTCAAGTTGGTAATTTTGAACTACTCGAGAATTTTAGGCAAAATGCACTAAAACAACGTTTTATCCACAATACGGAAACAAACTTTTTGCACTCGACGCGCGTTTCGCTAACCATGTTAGCATCATGAGGATGGTTCAAACTGTTTCAATCATCTTTGTAGAAAACTGTATACCTTGAATAATTAAATATAAAATGTCAAAAAAAAATGTTTAACATACCATTATGGTATTTCGATGGTATAAGCATATTATAT
>MU196387.1:428-12999 GCA_016904865.1 Pissodes strobi
AAAAAAAAAACAATTAAATTATAATTAAAAAATTCAAAACACGCGCCAGTATTATTTCGCGCGGTTAAATCTTATTATTGGTCAATAAAACTAACATAATTCAAAACATTTTATTTACAATGATAAGGCAATTTGAAACTACGCGCGTTCAAGCTACGTCCATTGCTGCATACACGTTGCCATCTTGCGGCGGACGCTAAAAGCTACAAGGCCATTGAATCCAAGCGCCACCGCTAGTTGAGAAAGGTCAGGATAGAACCGCATGGTGTGGCCAAGGCCAGGACCGTATCTGCAAGGAAAAAGATAATAAATTAAATACAACTGATTGTTAAATTAAAATGGAGCAATACAACAGATTTGTATAGGAGGAGGAAACAATGGAGCAAGAAGGAGGAGAAATTAGTGAGGATGACAAGGATAAGGAAAATAAAATTATATATGGAACAAGTACGCAAGTGAAATAAGAAACTAAAGAAGAAACAAGCAAAAACAAAAACGGGAGGTGGGATCAAAGTCTCAATGTAAATAAAAGTTGTACATAGTGAAACATAAATAAGCATAATATATATCCAAGTGTTATTAAGACAAATATATAGATAAACACACTTAGGAGATTAAGGAACTATATATAAATAGACAACTATGCACATAGCATAGTATATAGGAGTTATGAAGAAAAAAGAAGCTAGAATAAGTCGTGTTAAGTGAATATTAGTGAGAAGAGCAGTAAACTATGTATGCAAAATAAATAGGTAAAAATAAGGTGAAGATATTCATAATAAAGCACAAGTAAATGGCCCAGTTGCAGGATTAT
The DNA here is from genome assembly GCA_016904865.1 of Pissodes strobi. Lineage (NCBI taxonomy): Eukaryota > Metazoa > Arthropoda > Insecta > Coleoptera > Curculionidae > Pissodes > Pissodes strobi. Next base: position 1,243 of record MU196387.1, read on the forward strand.
CGTATTCGAGAAAAGCAGGAAAACTGAGTTGCCATTAAAATTGTGTATTGAGAGTATATACAGGAGGAATAAATGTGTATACGAGGAAGTATTATAAAATAAAGTGTTCTCCGGCCTAAAAAAGACTGCCACGATGGATTATCTAAATTTAGGCATCGGAAAGTTGAGCATATACGGACTGAAATATAGCTGGCTGACGTAAGGAGGTTAAGCAAAAAATTTTTGTACCGCAGAAGCTCAGATAAAATGGTTACATAAGCAAGAAATGTTTATGTAAAGCATAAAGAATATAGAAGAGGCGTACACAAGTTGAAAAGTTGTTTATGTAAAGTAAGAAAAAATATAGAAGATGTTTTAAGAAGAAGCATACATAGTGAGGCAATATATAAGCAAAAGTTGTGTATGTAAAGCATACATAAGGTGAAATAATGGAGAAATGTTTAAGCAAAACATGTTTATACAATGTGTTTAAAAAAGAGCATACATGGTTATATAAATAATAATATAATTCCTATATTGTGTACATAAAGCTAGTCACATATGAAGCATAGATAGATAAGCATAGAGACATAGATAGATTAACTTATCACTGCCTCGTGATAGATAAGGAAATAATGAAATAACTAGTCATGTAATCGTAAGCATGAAAATACATAGAATAAAGTGTTCACATAAAGTATGAAAAGTTGCATACCTAAGGTGAAATAATTAAAGGAAAGTTTTTGAGAAGCAAATAGAAGTGGAAACAATTGAGGAAATATATAAAGATATGTATATAATACGAGTTTAAAAATAAAACATAAATATATAAGAAAGTAGTAAATACGGAAGAGATAGAATAAAGTACAGATTAAGTAAAGAATAAGTAAACCTAAGATATGGGAATATAGTATAAATAAATTAAAATAGATATAGGCGTATAAAGAAACAATGTATATATCAGAAAGAATTAAATATCAATTTACCAATTTACCAGATCCTTGCGAGTTTGGTTCAATCATCTCAGAAGGTACGGATGCCCACGGAGGTCAGAGGTCATTCGAGTGTTCAAGAACCAATAGAAGGTCTATCCAGTTGGAGGATACGACAAAAGTATCCAAGTTCTTCAAGAATCCAGACCTAAAAAACAGGAAAATGCTTAAGAAAAATATGATAAAAAAGCTGAGAAAAGAGCAAAACTTTGTGAGGTATATGCAGTGATATAAATCATAAAGACAGCAGCAGCAGGACCAATAACATAGAGCAACTGAAAATAATATAAAGGATTATCAAAAGACAAGTAGGTAGTACATGAATAAAGCTCAGTAAAACATACTACTTACCGAAAGGCATACTCAAGGATCCAGCATAAGCTACAAAAGTCATTACATGGAACCGGTACAGAATAAAGGACACATCAGTAGTCCATAACTAAGCCATTCTGCTCCAGGGATTCTTAATATCTCTATTTTCATGATTCGATAACCTAAAAGAGAAATAATTAATCATCCCATAATTACTTGCATTTCAAACGAGCACTAACACATATCGCCTACAATATGGAAGGGAATAAATGACATTTTTATAAAACTTTGCTTTCCAAGATCCAACTACCAATTTCAGTAAAATATAGAATAACAATTGAATAAACGCCGCTAAGCTGCACCACTCCTTACTCTAGGTCAATAAAGAGTTTCTTCGCCTATCTGTCATTTTCATTATATAACAGTCCGCAGTATATAACAATAAACAATGTATAAATATATATATTTAGGGAAAGAAGGGATAGATAAAAAAGGCAAAACTAATGTATAAGATAGTATAATAGTAGAACTTACCAAACTTATCCATAAGATTCTGTTACATTAGCTACAAACTAGTGTAAATCCAGAGGTAGAAATATCACCACACGATAGCGTCCGAAGGATCCATACCATCCACGTACAACTTCCCAGGGCAAGACAACGCAGATGCTTCCACGTCCTTCAAAGTCAAATGCCTAGAAGATGGAGATAATAATAAAAGACTGAAGTATATGAAAGAAAAATCAGTAGCAGTAGATACCGAAGTAGATATCTAATAAACAGCTGGAATATATAACATTGATAAATTTTTCTTGTCAATATTCAAGCCCCACATGGAATACCCTGACCACGCCTTTCTAACCTCAAACTCAGTCACGCGAAATGTTTCCAAGAAATTCAAACTCATACATCAAACACCCTTGGATTATAGTTTTTATATGCTCTAGCATTTATTCTTATTTTCAAAGAGCCCAAAGATAATGATTATAGGAAATACAACACTTACCTTTTCGCTTCAAAGCACCTGCCAAGATTCAAACTTCATAGGCAAATCCCTGGTCACATTGCAAAAACTGCATTCGGCAGAACATAAAACCGACCAAAAGGTGCAAAATCTAACACAAATCTTCGTCATTATATCAATGTAACAAATTTTAATGCTAATTTATTTGATCTAGGATCTACACAACGCAAAACGCTACCGTAGAAATAAATGACGAACAGCATTTTTCCAGAGGTCAAGCAGTTCGAGGTTGACGAATTGACAGGGGTACCAGTCGAAAAAAAAAAAAAAAAACGAAGAAAGCACCAGAACTTCTGGGCGAATACTCGTTCAAGTAGAGATGGGGCAGACATATCGATACTTAACAAGGGACACGAAGCAAAGATGGATACTTTCTCAGCAGTATTCAAAGGGAGCCATCTAGCCACTAAGAAGTGAGGGACAAGCCAGAAGAAAGAAAATATTGTAGCGTAAAGTATAAGATACCTTTTATTTATTAATGTTACATATTAGACTAATTGACTGTACGATATTTCATGGAACTAAAATCGGTAAATTGTGTGTAGATAAACATTTTTAAATATAAATATGGTCAGCAAACATAAATGAGTCGATTAAGAGACTATAAAAAGTCAGCATATTTTTACATTAGTAAACAAGTCTAACTGTGGCTAGAATTGTATAATAAGAGACATAAAATACAGCTATAAATATTAGTCTCATAAAAAGGACCGTACTTAAGTAATATAATGTTAGATGTACAAAATAATTTAATAAGACATAATTAATCAAATTTTTTCTTTACAATTATGGAATTATCTACAATATGGGTAATATAGTTAAATTTAATATGGGAAAACAAGCCCATCTGTTTACATAAATAAGCCCGATAATTTTCCATGTAATAGATATGGTAAATAGAGTTGGGTAATATTAAAAACAGGATCGACTTATTTGAATTAAGTAATGTAAATAATTATAGAAAGAAGTGCTATAAACTATCTCCCTAGAAACTCTAGAATTAAAATTGTTTATAATTAGAAAGCAAAGTTCAACTAGCGGGGGATGGACGCATTCCCTGTTAGCTGTAACTATAGCAATTATGCAAACAAGCGTTGATTGTCGAATAGGCGCCTATTTGACAGTCAACGGTAAAGTATAGATATTTCAAATATGCAAAATACTAAGTGGGGAATTATACACTCTACTTGTTCTCTATTAATCTAGAATTAGAGTTAAGTATAAAATTTCAAAGACAATTTATAAAAATATGTTTCTTTTTTTGCATGTATCAAAAACCAGTGGATGTCCAGACTAGTCTCTCCAGCAGGCTCTCACTTGCGATACCCTCAAACAGTTTAGTGGTATGTTAATACTAAGACATATAGACTGCAGTGGAGGCTAGAGGGAGTTACTAAGGATCAGCCTGGATCCAGAAAGTAACAAGACCCCTGATGGATATTTTTTTAGGTTCTATAAATTGTAATATCACATAGTATTATGCGGCAAGTTTTTTCGAATTGAGGTCTTTCTTTTTTTAAACGATAGAGGTCGTGCAAACGTTGGGGACAACGTTTTAGAGGGCGAGGGAACGTGTCAAATATAATAATTCATAAAGCTACTAACTAATTATCACCCTGTCCCAAGTTTGAACTTGAAATTATTTAATAAACATTAAAAGCAAACTATAAACAACGCGAGCAGTCAACGGGAGCGATTATGAACCTTAAGCATGCAATGATCAGCAATTTCTCTAATATAAATACACTGGCAAACCTTCAGTTCGTCAGACTTTTGGTCTCACCCAAGCCAGCTCCAGAGTTAGTCACATGACTGCTTTTGGTTCAATCCGCTCTTTGGTTAGTCACATGATTGCTAAAGTTCTAATCCTTTTCCTACCACAAACTTAGTTCTTGGTTAGCCACATCGACTGCTAAGACTAGGGGTTTCATTAACCACAGTAGAAAAGTCGAGTCTGTCAAGGTTCTTCGAGTGAAGTTTCTAAGTAGTCTGTCAAGTAGTTCAAAGTGTAGTGTCCAAGTGCTCTTAAATACCTTAACATTAAATAAAACGCAACGCAACATAAGATAAACTATATTTACAAAGCAGTGACCAAAAAGACCTATAAACAATTCATCAAACATACCTCAAGTCGAGAAAGCATGCGCACCTTAATAATTGGGTATAGGCTAGTCTCATTAAGTTTCTGACCAGTAAACGCTGTTAAAAACTCTATCGTTGGGTCTTTGACCAATATACATTGTTAATCTGTTCTCATTAAGTTTACCTAATATACTTTATTGTTTTTAAGTGCTTTCTTTATCTTCGCTTCTCACCTTACGTAAAGAATCCAGTATTACCATCAGAGATACACCCCTGCACGCTGAATAGGGCGTGGCATCGCGATTCAAACGTATGATGACAGACCGGTGGAGGCATTAAGAAAAAGTTAAAAGAACTGTCATCACGATACTCGCGACAATATGTCCTGGCATGACCACGTTGCTAAAATCGCAAAATCAGCCTCCCAGAAGCTTGGTGCGCTATTTCGCAACAAAAAACTCTATACACCGCAGCAGTTTCTCTTGCTCTACAAAGCGCAAATAAGACCGTGCTTAGAATATTGCTCACATATCTGGGGTGCCGCACCAAAGCACACCCTAAAGCTGCTGGATTCCATTCAGAAGACAGTTGTGCGTCTCGTCGACGACCCGCAGTTGACCCGGAATCTGGATAGTCTGGAACACCGCAGACATGTAGCCGAGATATCTCTGTTTTACAGATACTTTCACGGCAGATGTTCCCAGGATTTGGTCCGCCTCATCCCGCCCCTGGCAGCTCCTGTCAGACAGTCACGACAGACGGCAAGAGCGCACCAGTTCGTCGTACAACTGGAAACACCTAGAACATCGCTTTACAAGAACTCCTTTGTCTGGCGCACTGCATCACTGTGGAACTCACTTCCAGGACATCTGTTTCCCACTAATTACAACTTACAAATATTCAAGAGCCGTGTCAATCAACATCTTCGCACACACACCGCTCTTCGAGCGCCATAGGGTCTCCCTTTAGTGTGTGTGCCACTGCCATAAAAAAAAATCTAATTTAAATATCTACGTAATATAGGGATTATAATTGGTTTTCATGATTCATGGATAGGATTTAACTTGATTTAAGTAGAAAAATTCAATTTTGTTCCGGAATTCCACGTGGTTATAGAGGGAGGCATCCAAAGGACTTCAGACAGAGAAGTAAATGTTGAAGGGAATTATTCAAGATTAGTATTTTACTTTATATACGTAGAAATTAACTATCTAATGCAAATTTTATATTTTTAATTTACTTAAAATTCATGCTTAATAACATACCCTCAACTTTTATTTTTCGGCTATCTTGGTACATGTTATTTTATATCTTCATGCATATAATACATATTTAATAACCCCGAGAATAACGGTTCATGAGTCTTTTCCTTCTAGGTATAATTTTGTTCAAATAAAACCTTTACGAAATAAGCCAGGCTTTACCAAGAGAAGCGTTTTCAAACCACTTGTAATAAGTACTATTTTAAACACTAACTAATTGTTAATATAATTAAACATGTGTGGTTTTCATAAAGTGGATGGATATTTTTGAATAAAGAATACTTGTTTTTTATGTTGGAAGTTTTAGTGTTAACTGACTTCCCAGTGCTTCTCTTCAAATTACATTTTAATATCTATTAGCAACATTCTGGATTACGTAATTTACTAGAATAGATAATCTACAGTAGTCCGTCAAATTACTTGCCGTCTTTTAAGTGTACAAAGATCAAATGCCAACAACCCAGGCCCCCGCATTTAATGTTAGCTGTTCGCAATATTGTGTGGCAAAATAGCGCCCCAAGGTTATTGCATGAAGTTTCTTAATTTATTTATAAACTATTTTTCATATCTATAGGTAATGTAGTATATGCATGGTAGACGCATCCCACTCGGGCGACTTGAAGTCTACTGTAAGCTGGCATACACTCACTTTTTCTACGAGCGATAGCTGTTAACTCAAAATATATTTCTGGAGACAAGTAGCACTACATTTTTCAACTTATCTTACTTAGGTTCTGACGAACCTTCCAAAAGTTGTTTCACGTTAGGACCATAAAGAATAACTTGCGTGCACGGTCAAGAGATGATGAGGAAAGGAAACATGGGGAAAATATCACGAACCCATTTTAACTTTTCTTTGGCGTGGGCAGATATACAATACATAAGATAAACACTATTAAGAGGCGAGGGATTATGTTAAATATATTCTTTATGCCGGGTTTAGGTTTATGCACTTATGTCCCTTAGTTGTTACTTGGTTAAATAAAAAGGATAGAAGATATTATGTCCAAATCCACTACATCCATTGTTAGATCAAGATGTTTTTAGATTTAAATACAAACAAAACAGCAGAGAATAAAATGCATCAAATTGATTAAAAACTCCTTGGCTGTCAGCCAAATAAATTCTGCATTAAAAATGCTTAGTTCTAACTTTTGTTTCTAAGTCAAAGTATAACTCAGAAATACTTTATTATTCAAGAAAACAAGTTTAAATGAACAAGACATGATAAATTTATATTTCGAAAAGTTGGAAATAACAAAATTGCAAAAACCGGAAAATGTAATAATAAAAATATAAAGAATAATTTTAAAATGTATATGTAATAAATATAAACAAATACAAACAAATACAAACAAAGTTCAGTGTACGAGAATAACATTTTAATTATATTATTCGCTCAAGCTATTGAGTTCAGTGCCAGAGTTTTCTCTTTCACACGCTCTCGTAAACTTTCAAACTATCCAGACAGTATTCGAGCAACATCTGTGAAAATTCCGACACCATTTTTCCATTTTATATTTGCCTCGCATATACAATCGTCTAATATATTGAATAATTCAGCCGATTTGCCTCTTCTTTAAGTGGCAATCCAGGGTACCTTGTCAAGCTGAATTGGGAAGAATTTGTTAAAAAGTTTTAATGCAGGTTACTATAGATTACAGCCATCAAAATTTTAAACAAAAATTTATATGTTGTTTATTAACATATTTGTTTATTTATTCTTGAATCCTGCTATAGCATGTACCTACCTATCACACTCGTATTAAATATTCAAACATTGCTATCGACCCTTATCTAAATTATTGTTGCAGTGTTATGCACATGCGTTATCATCTCCATTGCAATATTTGTGACGTCTCATGAAAATTTCATGAGAATAACTATTGTTAATAATGGTTCTGAAAGGATGTTTCCGTAACGCATTTTGTACAAGGAATATTTTGATCAGATTACATTTAACGAAGGTAGAATGTCAGTTTTGCAGGTATTTTTTTTTTAATTTTTTTTTATGGCAGAGGCACACACATTAAAGGGAGATCCTATGGCGCTCGACGAGCGGTGTGTGTGCGAAGATGTTGATTGACACGGTTCTTGAATAGTTGTAGGTTGTAATTAGTGGGAAACAGATGTCCTGGGAGTGAGTTCCATAGTGCACCAGACAAAGGAGTTCTTGTAAAGCGATGTTCTAGGTGTTTCCAGCTGTACGACAAACTGGTGCGCTCTTGCCGTCTGTCGTGACTGTCTGACAGGAGTTGCCAGGGGCAGGATGAGGCGGACCAATTTCTGGGAACATCTGCCGTGAAAGTATCTATAAAACAGAGACATCTCGGCCACATGTCTGCGGTGTTCCAGACTATCCAGATTACGGGTCAACTCCGGGTCGCCGACGAGGCGCACAGCTCTCTTCTGAATGGAATCCAGCAGCTTTAGGGTATGCTTTGGTGCGGCACCCCAGATATGTGAGCAATATTCTAAGCACGGTCTTATTTGCGCTTTGTAGAGCAAGAGCAATTGCTACGATGCGCCGCGATGTATAGAGTTTTTTATTGCGAAATAGCGCACCAAGCTTCTGGGAGGCTGACTTTGCGATGTTAGCAACGTGGTCATGCCAGGACATATTGCTGTTGACCGAGACACCCAGCAGTACGATTGACGAGGATGAAGGAATGGTCGATCCTGCCATAATGATGTCAGGGCCAGCTGTATTGGCCCTCTTGGTAAACGTGGCTGCTTGGGCCTTTGCTGCATTGAACTGGACCAAATTTCGATCGCCCCAAGTTTGAACTTTCTCCAGGTCTTGATTAATTGCTGTAATCTGCTCCTGTCTGCGGTGATGAATCTTATTCGCTGGTAAGGGTTTTTCTGATCTAAAGTGTGAGCTAAGGATACTGTCATCTGCAAAACTGTAAACAGGATTATTCGTTTCGGTCAGCAGGTCATTAATATAGATGACGAACAGAGTTGGTGAAAATATTGCGCCCTGAGGCACGCCCGCGTTGATGGTGAATGTGTCCGAGATGTGTCCATCAACTGCAACGTGCAGAGATCGGTTCTTAAGGAAACTGGCAAGCCAGCTGCAGAGAGAGGCTGGCAGTCCGAAGGACGGCAGTTTGTTGGGCAATCCGTCATGCCAAACTCTGTCAAATACCTTTGAAATATCCAACGCAATCGCTCGAGACTCTCCGTAGTTCTCAATTGCCCTACTCCATATATGAGTGACATGGGCCAATATATCTCCTGTCGATCTCTCTTTGCGAAAGCCGTACTGATTATCGCTGATTATTCTGTTGTTCTCGAGGTACTTGAGTAGTTGGTGATTGACTACACGTTCCATGACTTTGGAGATTATTGGAAGCAAGGCAATTGGGCGATAGTTTGAGGGCGTGGTTTTCTTGCCTTTTTTTGGAACAGATTGCACTCGAGCGACTTTCCAAGAAGATGGGTAAATCCCCTTTCCGTAAGACAGAGAAAAAAGCCTGGAAAAAACGGGAGTTAGTTCGTTGGCGCAGTTCTTTAACACGATGGCAGCTATTCCGTCCGGTCCTGATGCCTTTTGCGTATCTAGTTCTTTAAGAATTTTACGAATATCACGGTGATGAAACTTGACTTCTGCCATGACAGTGTTGATGTTCGATATGGTGGGGAGAGTCTTGCCTTGGGGGACGTCTAAAATAAAGTGCGATGAAAACATTTTGGCGAGCATGTTTTTCGTCTGTCAAAGGTGGGAGAGACGTTTTTGTAAAGTTGTTACTTACTGCCTTTGCTACCGACCAGAAATTCCTGGAGCCACTGGGGGATTGCAAAAGTTTATTCATGATCCTTTTATTGTGTTTGTCCTTAGTTTCATCGATTACACGTTTGCACTCGTTTCTCGCTTCGACAAAATAATTGCGATTTTCAGCGGTCTGATTTTGCTGCCAGTATTTGTAGGCTTGCTGTTTCCTACCTACAGCTCTTTCGCGTCTTCTGTCGAACCAGGGCTTTCCTTTTGATGGTAACTTGATGGAATTTGGGATATATGCTTCCATTCCTGAGGAGATTACTTGCGTGATCTCTTCGCAGCAGACTGACGGGTCGCCAGAGCCAAAGCAGGCGTCGAACCAAGGAAAATCTAGGTAGAACTCCCTTAGATCGTCCCAGTTTGCAGAATAGTAATGCCAGATTTTGCGAGGCAATGGTGGATCCTTCTGTATGAGAATCCACAAACCATTGAAATAAGTTTGTGGTCCGAAGTACCTAATGGCGGACCAACTGTAGTTGTGTACTGATCAGGATTGGTCGTTAGAAAAAGATCCAGGAGGGCGGCGAATTCGCCCCTCTCTGAGATTCGCGTTGGTTCGTCTACAAGTTGAGTAAGCCCGCAGCTGATGGCAAATGCTTCAGCTTCGCTGCCTTCGTTGTCGGTCTTGTTGTGATGCTTGAGCCAGTTGGTGTTGTGGGCATTGAAGTCTCCAAGAACGATTATTTTTGAACTTGGGTGATCGACCTGTATTGAATCAAAAGTGGTAGCTAGTGTTGAAAAAAAGCTTTGGTAGGCTCTATCGCTCGGAGGGCGATAGAGACAACATATAAACTTGGTTAAACCCTTGGCGGTGAACTTGAGCCACATGACCTCAAGGTTGTTCGGTTCGAGTGTTTCCTCGCGGTGACAGGAAATTCCGAACTTATGTCTAAATCGGGTATGTAAGTCGTAACCAGGATAGGGATAGGTCACTGTTGTTGTTGCAGAACATACTTGTGTTTCTGTAAGGGCTAGTATGTGTGGTCTATTTGCTTGTAGATGTTGGTGTACCAAATTTATGTTTGTATTTAAGCCTGTTATGTTGCAGAAATCTATTCTAAATTGGTTCGGTATCTTTGCTGTTTGGTAAATGCGGAATGAAGGGCTCCCAGGGCCACCCAGCGCCCGGAGATCCGAATGGCCGGGGAGTTTACCGCCGGAATATTTTGATCCTAGAGGCACCATCATGTCCATATATTCCTACTGTGGAGCCCGGAACCACCAGCGCGGAAGCTGAACGTGATTTGGGAAAACCACTTAGCGCTTCCCTGTTCTGGTGGGGTGGTCTTTCACCGGACGATGCGAGTAGGCGTATGCATCTACCACCTAGGGCCGCTTCCACTGGAAGCATCGGCCTCAGACACATTCCTTTGGTGATCCCTAGTCTGACAGGGGTAAAAATGGGGTTTGTTGGATCACTTCTCAGTGATCAGCTCCAGACTTTGTACTTTGGTATTCTCCAGCCTGGAGGAGGACGATGGGATTTGATAAGCCACATCCCGTGGCAACTCGGAATGGCGGGGGCGTCACTCCCCGTAATCAAACTGCTCTCACCAGTTTGACGATCCTGCCAGCCAATACAATGCAGCCCCTCTTATCACAAACTGCCATTGATTAGCTCATAGAGAGACGCCATCAACTTGTAGGCGGCACAACTCAGAACATTCTCAAGTTGCAATATGGAACTCGTTTCGGCTTACTTCGCAATAGAAAATATAAATAATATTGAAATCAGCAGTGAACGCTAGAAACTTACCAATAAAAAAATACGCAGTGTAATCAGAAATTAAGCCAATTTGAATAGATTCAATTATTAAGCCCAAATAATTTAGATCAATCATACTTACTACTTCCTTTCCTTCTGAAACACCAATGCTAAAGATAACAAATTAAACAGAGAGATAGGTGGACATAAAATTAGTTTATTACCATGAATTGGTGATAACAACAAAAAATAATTTATACCTCATCAATTAATAAAAATATATATAAAAGACAATTATTCAAAATGTAGTACCTACGGTACTATGCATTGCTTAAAATTATGCATAGTACCTACGGTACTATGCATTGTTTAAAATTATGCCTAGCCGTAGCGAGTAACTCTAAACAAAAGATGATGAATACTTTACTTGAATGCTAGTTAATAATATACTATACTTCAAGTAATACCCGAGGTACTAATTATTGAAATTTTATATATATGAGTAAGTCAGTTTACCGCTGAAGCATTGTAAAAATTGTATTGGTCAATAAAAGTAAGGTTATAAAAAACGTAAAAATAATTCACGGGTCTTCAGCCAATAAGGTTTATTAAAAGTT
>JAEQML010077180.1:0-12998 GCA_016904865.1 Pissodes strobi
TTTCTGTGGGAATATCTTGCAAAATCTCCTGACTCATTGCAATTGAAACATACCAGCGGCCTGCTTCGTTCCTGAAACTTTCGGGCAGGATATTCTCTGATAAAATGTCCGGTTTGCATACCGACACTCTATTTCTCTCAATATCTCGGTATGGCCCGTTAGCTTGCACTTATTGCACTTAAAATTTCGACTCGCATTGTTGTCTTGAGTGCCGCTAAAATTTCGGGAGGTATTTGGTCTGAAGTTTGGCTGGTTTCTCGGACGAAATTGGTCGACAGCTCTGCATTCCCTGCTTGTAGATGGACGCACCAAATTTTCCACCGATTCTTCTCTCTCTGCAACTTCTAAGGCCTTCGGTCGGTGGTCGGGCTTCTTGACAGAACTCGCTGCTTTGTAGGCATTAGAAGTCCAAGAACAAACTGCGTAATTGGGTCTTGTTCCAGCTTATTCTTGAGAATTTGCTCAGTAGCGGCTAATCCTGTAAGCGTAATAGTTTTATCGGCCAAAAGCTTTAGCCTAGTTTTTGGAACTGCCGGCATGGCTGGTCTACCCTCTGTCTACATTCGACAAAATTTTTCATTGCTGTCCCTTTTACATATGGCAGCGTAAATTGTTTTCTCAGTTCGTTTCTCAGGGTGGTCCAACTTGAGGTGCTTTTTAGGTCGGATTCCGATTCAATGAACTGCTTGGCTTTCCCTCGTAATTTCAAACGAGCTATAGCGACTTTCTGCTGCTCTGTCCAACTCGCAATTAGGGAGGTTTCTTCAATAGTTGATAAAAATACTTCTGTGCTGCTCATTCCTTCGTAGAGTAGCCCCATAATAATATTATTCGTGATTGTCTGCACGACAGGGGATGCTGGCTCGGTTTCTGGCATTTTCCTGATTTTCTTGGCTTCTGAGGTAACACGAAGTAGATGGCAAGTTTCTATTGTTCTGGTACTGGTCCAGTAAAAAAATATATATATATTTTTTTTTCCAAAAAATATATTTTTTTCCTATATATATTTTTTCTTATCGGGGGGTTGAAAAACCTACCCCACACCTGACACCAATGTACCCTATTCACTTACTTACTGTATTTTCGGCATTTTATTCAACTTCTGTTCATTTTCTGAAACCAGGTTCGAAGTCCCAGTGTGTTGACACCCTATTTCGTTGAAAATAAATTACCTAGACAACATGGGCAACAACCCATATTTTTCCACCTAGTTTAAAACAACCTCATTACTCTTTCCAGCACTTAAGTCTATCTTCAGGGATATTTAATATAATTAAATGAGCGTAGGCCAAATTACTTTCCGTTTAAATATAATAAAACAATATCTGAAAATTGCGTATTTAACGGAGCACACAATTTTAAGGGAGCATATTCTTACTTAATTAGTGGTTGGCTCAAATTTAGTCACGTATTTTCTGTTCGCCAGACAATCCGTTTTTGCACCGTAAAAAGGAAATTTCATTGGCATTACCACTTAACCGCTGATGTGATTTTACTTAGTATCAATTTTCCTAGAGGATTAGGTTTTATCTGAGAGCATGATAATTAACTCTTTCGCTACTCTTGACGTATATAATCGATCTCAGGTAGATCACTCCAGACGTATAAATACGCAAGTGACAAAAACAATTGATTTAGATTACTGTAGGCGGTTATATTCCCGTGAGCAAAAATTTAAAATGAAGTTAAATAATTATCTAATGTTTTTCATGTATTATAAAATAAAAACAAATAATAATATACTGCGTCCTTAGTCAAGGATTATTATTTTATAATTTTTGTGTTCTCAAAATATTTTATTTAGTTTAAAATAAAGTTATTTAGTTAAGTAATATGTTTTTATTTATTATAAAGTAAAACAGATAATGAACAAACAATTCGAAATAAAAAGAAAATTAATCACGATAATTAAAACGGCTCACGCTCCTCTATACGTATATATTCGCAGCAGGAGAACAATCCGTTCCTCATTGACGGCGTCAAATGAGATTGCCGTAGCGAAAGGGTTAAAAACTAGCCAGTCAAGAAATTGCGGATTAACAAAAGAAAATTCATTTAGCATTAATTATTATCCGCAGTGATTTACTTTGTATCGTACACTTCATGAAGCTTAATTTATTCGTGGCTTATGGTAAAACAAATTTTACAATTTCTACTAAATAAAATACAGAATGACGCTAGCATTGATTGGTTTTAATGGGATAATCATAATAAAATACTCGAATAACTTTTCCTACTAAATAAAAATTACAGTGACGCTAGCATTGAATGGTTTAATGGAACGATCATTAAATTCTCAAGTACATACAACAAGACAATGTTACCAAATATACAGGCACCCCAAGCATCTTAAAATTAAACTTACTGTCTAGGACTCAACGTTACACCGGAACCTGCTTTTTGTGGCCTGCATCGCTTCTGTTGACCACCTTCTTCTTTGATGAGTGACGACTTTCGAACCGTTTCTTTACGTTATTTTTCGAGCCGACGACATGAATTTGCTTAATTATTACTTAGTTACTTTCTTGAGTCTCTAAAACTGTGACAATATTTTCGGTTTGATCAATACTGTGACCATAGTACCAGACTTGAAAAATTAAATTTACTTTAAAATTTTTCCGAGTCCTATTTGGACATTACGACGTACTACAAGTGAAGCTTCTGATTAGACTACTTTTTCCCCGATAAGTTTTCGCTTTTATAGCAACTTTTCGACTTGTTTGTTCCTAGAAGAATCTGGAATCTACACACTTGCAGCAATAAAAAACACGTGCGGTGTGGTATGACGCAAAACGCTCCAATTTTCGCCGAAAATAGCTATTCGAGTTTTAACTTGTTTTGTAAATTCCAATCCCTCCGTCTTCAAAGTTGTAAATTCCAAACTAAATTTCGTCTCTGAAATTAGCTCACAGATGGTTTTAAAACTCCAAGCGGTAATTAAAATTTTGAGGTAACGTCTTTTCGTTTTTTGTTTCAATTGGCTGGGTTCTGGAAATTTTTCTTATTAGAAACGCCCCCTGGCTAATGGTTTTCTTTTTAGAACAGAGTTTGGGGGACCTGGTTAGCTGGACATCTTGTATTAGCTATTTCTTAAAGTTAGTTTTCTCTAGTGTCATGATAACATGCAGTCAAATAAAAATCTAAAGTATAAGTAATCCGCGTTTGAAATGGGATCCCGAATCGTGTGAAGTTAAACACCATTCCGTTTATTTTAAATAAATTCCAATGGTAAGTGATTTTATTTTAAACAAGCTGGTGTTAGGTGCTTTTGTCGTACATTTTTATTAGGCAAAATGATTAATCCTTTTACGCGATTCTGGCATTACTTCTTGAAAGTTAGACTTCAATTTGTTCTTAAATCGTGTTTAATAAAATAAAATTATTATTTTAATTGAACGTTCTCTCCCTTGATTTAATTCGAGACTTAACGATTAAAAATAATTTTTAAAGCAATTGTCGAATCAAATTTAACTAGATCAGGTGCTGGCCCTTGGTTAGCATCAAAACGTAAACCGCTTTCTGATAGTCCGTCCAGCTGTCAATCTCGCTTAATTGGTCGATTTTCTGATGCCAATCTACTACTGTAGAACTTCTGTCGTCTGGGCCAAATGTATAGGGAGAAAATCGCCCGTACAATAGTCGCAGAGCCAGAGTACAAATAATATCGAGTAGATATACTCAGCAAAAATCGTTTGATGTTTTTGCATCAAACGCAAAAGCCGCAGCACGGTAAAAAATAAGTTTGTACTCTACCTGCATCAGCAAGCAGTCTGTGGTGATATTCGCTGATGCGCGTTCCTCGGTTATTAAAAGACAACGCGACGCGAAAGTACACAATCTCAGAGCGTTTGCACACTCTCTGTCCCTCGTAGCATGGCCATCGTGGGCCACGAACCAGATTGATCTGGATTCGCCCCGTCGCCAAACGCTGTCTGCGAAATTGAAAATTTGTCTCCAGTGAACCAACCCTATACTTATTTATACCGTGGCAGTGGCAGAGCTATCTCCATAGTAATATTTATTTATGCTCCATAATCACTGTATGTTTCGGTTACGTCACACTGAGCACTCTGTCCAATACTTGCTCAACCTTTCTTTCGATGTGTTTTCCAGCAAGCTCTGATATAAATTGTCACAGACCCATAAAATATAAAGTTAAAGTGATGATGTGAGCTCGGTGCAAGGCATTATGTAATACCATATAAAAATATAGTCGGTTGACTAAGTTGCCCCGATACAGTTATTAGTTTTATAAATTGTTCGAAAATTATAATAAATAGGTGTTTAATTATTGATTCACGTTTTTGTTACTAAAAGTTAATTAATCCTGATTGTTCAGAAGTGGAATTACTGATTAAAATAAATATGTAGTGTAGTGATCTAAAATTTTATTATAAACGGTGATAATAAGCAAAATGAGTGAACATTCTGAAATTGCGCTAGGACTTTCTAGAAGCCAAGATTCTGTCATGGAAGAGCGAAGTTACACCCATCTTCTTAGTGTGCAACAACAATTGAAGGCACTGTAAAGTGAAATTCAAAAACTGGATAAAGAACGCGAATTAAGTTCGAGAGTATCTACTTGGAGAGACATATCATCATTTGGTCCCGGAAATAAAAACCTTTCGGTAAATAAGTAGATTAGGTTATATATCAGAAAACCTATTTTCTTAAGTGGGATGATATCACACTCATGAAATTCGATACCGATAATTTAATTGGCCGTGCCCGAAATTGGATTTTAAACACTGACATTAATTATAAAAGCTGAGTGTTGCGGGATACCTTTGCTTCAGTGCCTTATATAATTTCGTGGGTGCTAATTCTATACTGACTAGTTTGTAAATAAATTAGAAAACTAAATGGGAAATACACGAAAAAGACAAATTAAACAATATCATTACAGGCATTTGTGATTTCGATATAAGACAAATGTCGTTTGAGTACATTAATTATGATTGTGTCACGGCTAGCAACCATCCGAATGTTTTTGTGCTACCCTATAGAACTAGCCTTGTCGCGTCTACGTATGAGTCATCACCGGCCGCGAAGGTACAGGAATTGTGGAGTTTTCCCGTTGCTTGCAGCCCTGGTCGAGAATAATATGGAGCGGCTTCGCTTCTCCCGGAGTAGTCGCGATAGATTTTATATTGCATATAAACAGTGGCGTAGCTAGGCGTCGGCGACGTCGGCGACTGCCGACGGCCTCGCGCCCTTTAGGGCCTCGCAAAAAATAGGCCATCAAACCTAAAAATGTGCACTTCTGGATTTCTCAAAATAAAAACGTAAAGCAAATAAGCTTAATACTATACAAAACTCTTAAACATCACAGAACTTATTAAAAATTTAATTTTAACTACTACAAATTAACAAATTTTCTACGAACTCTCAAATCATATGGTTTTTATTATTAATTATATAATAATAATAATCCAAGAGAATTCTTTACGCCTTGTGGTTATCACAGTTGGAATTTGCTATTGGTAGATGCAGCAAACTCTTCTGTAACTGCTAAAGTATTGTTTGGCTTTTGTAAATAAAATATTTGTACTATGTTGGGGTTTGGAACCTTCGGCAACATGCACTAAAGCGAAGTTTTATCCACAATACCGAAACAGAATTATTGAACTCGACGCGCTAACCATGTTAGCATCATCAGGAGATGATTAAAACTATCATCTCCTGATGATGCTAACATGGTTAGCGAAACGCGCGTCGAGTGCAATAATTCTGTTTCGGTATTGTGGATAAATTGCGTGTAAAATCTGTCAAAGGAATGATATTTGATGAAAAATGTGACCTTTGGACCCGCACGATAAGACTGCTTTTGACTATAATGGTTGTAGCCGGTCCGTTGCGAGTGCGGTTGAGCATGCGCAATAGGTTAAAATTCTGAATACATTCTAAAAAAATTTAATTAAATTTTATAAAATGCTAAAAAATACTGAAAATACTAAAGAAAGAAACTCTGAGAATTTCTGAAAAAAAAAACAAAATATTTATTGTGCGTGGTGTGACCGGGCCGCTGCGCGTGCGTTTGAGCGTTGCGCTGATATATAGAGTGCCACAACATAAAACAGCAGCCTTTCAAAAATCATTTACATTTATCGCTTCTCATATGTGGAACTCCGTGCCAAATCATGTTAAAGATTTTTCCCATGGACGCTTTTCCTCATTTATTAAAAAACATCTTTTGGAACAGCAGGGCGTAACTGAGTAGAATCTGAACATTTCATTATGCGGGTATATATGTGTGTATATATATAATATTTTATTTATTTTTTTGTTGCAAGTTTTGGTTGCTTAGTACATTATTACATCGAATTTTCGGAGGCTATCGGTCGCTCGCTTATCCTCGTGAACGTGACCGTAGATTCAGATTAATATATTGTGTCATTTATTCTGATTCCTCTCCGCCCCGCGCTCCTGGTTGATTCTGTGCGCTACCGGCCTCGTCCCTTGTTCGTATTTAAGTTTATTTTAATTTTTACTAAGATTGAATTAGTTACATTTTATGTATTATGGGTTAATAGGGCTGTACCACACTTGCGTACAACTTGTTGTGTGCATGCTGTTATCGGCTGTTTATAGTCGCGGTGTAATCCTTTTTGTCTAAATGTAATTTATTTTTATTCTGTTCTCAATGTATGGATTATTAAAAGACAAATAAACTTGTTTGAATTTGAATTTGAATAGGTAAAAATTCTGAATAAATTCTAAACAATTCTAATTAAATTCTATAAAATGCTAAAAATACCAAAAATACTGAAAAATTCTGATAATTCTAAGAAATGATAATAAATTCAAAAAAATTCTAAAAATTCTACTAAATTGTACACCAAAATTCTAAGGTGGTTTCCCCTTTGCAATCTACTGAACTGCAGTTCCATCAAGTTGGCTTTTTCATTACCATGATAGATGCTATCATACCCGACACTAAATGTCGATTCAAATCATTTAACGAATATTTCGAACGATTTAGCCTTATTTACGAGATAAATTATTTGAAATGTCTATCAAAAGAAGATCTGCGCAAGCATTGTAAAGATTTGGACGCAATACTACGGCAAGTTGAAAACAGCGACATTCAGCCTTTCGAGTTATTTGAGGTATTCCAGCTTTACAGGTCTAATTCACCAGACTCTATAACAGATGCAAAACAACTTTTACGATATATTTTAGAAAACAATTTGCAAGAAATATATCCAAATTAGAATTATGCTGACAGTTCCGTTCAGTACCGCTTCGGCTGAGAGGAGGTTTTCAACGCTGAAACTTATTAACAACCATTTAAGAAGCACGATGGGCCAACAGAGAGATCTGCAGTGGCAGTTTTATCGATTGAAGCTGAAATAGCGTCTCTCTTAAACTACGATTCGATACTGAAAAAAATCAGTCAAGCAAAAAGTCGAAAAGTACTGATTTTATAATGTTTTATAATATACTATATATACAATACTGTTTGTATAATGTTTGAATAGCTTTAAATGTTTGGAGGTAGCTGTTATTTAAAGGTTAATTAACAATAAACTCGTTTTTATCAGGTATTGCTGAATTATTTCACTAATAAACACTTTTTATAACTGTCAACCAAGATATCAAAAGGGCCTCGCAAAGCGGATTTCGCCGACGCCTACGTTTGGTTTAGCTACGCCACTGCATATAAATAGCAGGCAGAACGCGTGTTGAGTTAGTTAATCATTGAGTTCTGAATTGTAAAGATCTAATAGTTGTAAAGTTATAAGAGTAGTCTAGTGTGTAATCGTATAGAGTGATAAATAATAAAGAGAGTATTACTTTAAAAAGTGTAAGTGGTGATTTTGTTAGAACCCACGGGAAAAACGTAACAATAGTTTGGATGTCATTATGAAAAACCTAATAGTAGTAAATCGTTGACACACGTGCCTGATTACCAGACTTACAATTGCATAAATAAATCAAATATCGTAAAAATTACTTGCTATAGGTGTCAAAAGCCGGGACATAAAAAATGTCCTATAAAAAGATCGGGGCTGCCGTATCTCATTAGAGAGAAGGCTGAACACTACTATGAAATTATTGTGTGAAAATCAAACCGTATTGCATATATTACGATGTTTGTCCGCCAATGATGACGCTGAAACTACTTAGGTTGTTAGTTCTGTTGTGGTGAAAAGCACTGGTCACGTCGTAGAATTTTGGGGATTTTCAGCTTTTATTGTTTTGACGAGATAACTTAAACTCAACCTTAATTTGTTTATTATTTTATTAATTATATCATGTCGGTTTTCATAACAAAATTCGAAAATATAATAATAAAATACCAGATTTTAAAAAATAATATAATTCATTGTGCCAGTTGTGCTTGTTTTCCACAACAAAGGCCGAAATAAAAGTAGTAATGGAGCAAATGATGGATGATCCAATATCTTCCAAAAAATTACTTAGCTCATAGCTCTAAATAATTATAATGACTGAAAGAAAGTTTTTGCTTAATATTATAAGCATAATTGACTCTTTATTTGCAATCACTGATGATGTTTCAATTAAAGAAAAAAAGGAATATGGCCCTACTTTTTTGTCAGAAGATTTTATCTTTCTTGGTTTCTTCACATTGTTTGGTAAACTAGTATGCTGAACAAGTCCACGGTGGGACACATCGTTCGAACTAACGATTTCGAGATGTTGATACGTAAAAATCCTCTCTGAACCGCGTTGGATAATTATGCAGAGGGTGGCTCGAATTTGAGTCTATGTCATCTAGATTATGTACACCGAGAACCATAAGAGATACAGTATCGGTTAAAATGGGGCAAAATTGTGTATTTAGGTGCCGACAATATGCCGTTTAGAATTATTTCCGGAGATATCCGGGAAAAACCGAAATATTGAAAAATCGTTTTATTTTTTCTTGAGCTTATTTAAAAACCGATTTCAAATTGAATTGCACTTTTGCATTGCCACTTTTTCCGCTCTATCCAGTGGTGGTATTCAGCTTAGAATCGGAAGTATCGTCTTCAAGGGATCATCTTTTTTTTAAATATGAACTATTGTTTTTCAGATGATATTGGCGTTATAAATATGAATATGTGTTTATTTTTTTTAAATTACGTTGGGGTTTGGAACCTGCGGTAACATGCACTAAAACAGATTTTTATCCACAATACCGAAATAGAATATTTGCATTCGACGCGCGTTTCGCTAACCATGTTAGCATCATCAGAAGATGATTAAAACTAAAATTAAAATCTACCTAGCTCTCTTTTATACTACTGTTTGCTTAATCAAGCGGAACTAAAAAGAACCAATCCTGGAATCCCACTAGTCACGCTTGATCAACCAATACAATGGACTATACGGAATAGGCCCTCTAACTCTATTTAAACTATTCCTACATTTAATAATTTCCATACTTTCATATGCGTCTAATAATCTCCTATCAGTTATATTATGAATTAATTTTAAATTTTTAATTGTTATTCTATGATTATTATCAAAAGCATGCTCGGCAATACTTGATTTTTCTGTTCTACCATACTTTAAATGAGCTATATGTTCTTTGAATCTCGTTTGTATAGATCTTCTAGTTTGCCCAACATATTTTTGGTTACAATCCATACATCCAACTTCATATATTCCACTTCTTCTAATATTTCAATTTTGTCCTTTGGACCACCTAACAATTTCTTTATGTTAAACTGAGTCTGGTAAACTAATTTTAAACCTACTTCCTTAAAAACTTTTTGGAGTCCATACTAGAGGATTATACGGTATCGAAACATATTTTGTATTTTCATCCTGATTAACGAAAGAAGTGGAATCACGAATGGTCTTTCTAAACAAATGCCTATATTAATTAGTTTATTTATTAAGTTAGTAGTAAAACTATTAACTTTCGCTATATTCCTAATTGTTTCCTTTTCATTATTAAATCTTTCTCTGCTAAGAGGAAAGTTAACCAAACGGTGTACTAAAAAATTAAAGCTGGCCATTTTATGTTTGTCGCAGTGGAAGGAGTCATTAGGAATATATCGGTTAGTGGCAGTATTTTTTCTGTAAATATTAAATTCTAGTGTGTTATTATCGTTCCTAATCACTAAAGTATCCAAAAATGGTAGTTGGCCATTGTTCTCGACTTGATAAGTAAATTTAATGGTGGGGAAACGGTTGTTTAGGTTTGTTTCAAAATCTTCAACATTAGCGGTTTTTGTGTCGAAAATCGCGAAAATGTCATCCATATACCTGTACCATACCCTTGGAAAATATTCGAACTCGATTATTAGACGCATTAGACGATTATTAGACGCATATGAAAGTATGGAAATTATTAAATGTAAGAATAGTTTAAATAGAGATAGAGGGCCTATTCCGTATAGTCCATTGTATTGGTTGATCAAGCGTGACTAGTGGGATTCCAGGATTGGTTCTTTTTAGTTCCGCTTGATTAAGCAAACAGTAGTATAAAAGAGAGTTAGGTAGATTTTAATTTTATTTTCTTTAATGTTTTTTAATTTTATTTTTAATTATTTATTTTGCTTTGGGGTAAAAAATAAATGAACTTGCTTATTTAATTTTACTATTTTTGTAGAATGTAAAAATTTCAAAAGTAACAAACTATTAAAAATGATGTCAAAGTAAAATAAGTAATTTAAAAAAGAATAAAAATTAAAATTAAAAAAGGAAGTTGATGATGACCCTTTGAAGACGAAATGTCTGATTCCACCTGGATAGAGCGACAAAAGTAGCAAAGCAAAAGTGCAATTCAATATGAAATCCTGAAATGAGCTCAGGAAAAAAATAAAACCATGTCTCAATATGTCGTTTTTTTCCGGATATCTCCGGAAATACTCGGAATTTTAAAACTTTCTAAAGCACATAAATGCGCATTTTTGCCTTAATTTGACCGACGCTGTATTTCTTACGGTTTTCGCGTTCCCCATACATAGACTCGAATTCGAGCCACCCTGTACCTGATATACATTGTGTGCTTCTAATAAATGTTCTAGATATAATCTGTGTTTAATTTTATATATGAACGTCATTGTGATTAATAATGTGACCTCTCCACCACTCACCACACGTGTTATTCCTAACATATAGTTTGCCCACACTAAATCACATTTCAATATGTAGCGCAAAGTTTTTATTTTGTTTCCGTTGAAGTGTTTCCTTCTCATTGCTACAATATTGAACTGCGATAGCTGAAATATAGTAAAATTATTGCTATAGATATTGTTCGTCTTGTCAATTTACTGAGATTGGAGATAAAATTTACAGTAGAAAGCGGTATAATCACCCAAATCCAATTTACGAGAAAATGAAGGAAGATTTAACAGAGCACTTAAAAATACAAAAAAATGACGTTATTCGATGAGGAAAATATGAAACAAGAAGTATAAACAAGTATAAACCTTAAAAGTGCAACGATCAGCACATTTTTATTATATAAATACTCAAGCGAACCCTCAGTTCAGGAGACTTTGGTTCTCACACAAACCAGCTAAGATTGCAAGCACACATGTGCGTAGGGTCCTAACCTACAATGACATTTCCTATCTATCTAAACCCGAGTTTCTCAGCACACGTGTGCGTATACTCGGTTTCTCCATCTAAAGTAGTAAAAAGTCGAATCTACGATAAAGGACACGCACATTACATTGAAAACCGGCATCGGTGAAATTATTTTAGATTAAAGCAACTAACAGCATGATTTAAAAAGTAGGCTTTATAGTGATATATATGTACAGCGCATTCAGAAGAAAAGTCTAATATGGATCAGTTATAACTCGCCTGTCCAAACGAAAAAAAAATCTATTCAACAAGTAGTAATGTTTTGTACATTTTTATCGTACTCACAACACAAGATTTATGTGTTAGTCACTTATAATTAAAACGAACCTATAACGTTAACATAATTCAAACATGAAAATATTTAGCACCCAATAACTGGAAAAATATAGGCACTTAAGGTTAGGGTAGATAATTTTGAAAGTAAATTAAATGTAATGTAAATGGCTCTGGTTATTGAGTGTGGGCCTACTGATTCCTCAAAAAATCGATTACCTGGAGACCGGCTAACCTTCTCTATAGGCATGCTTACAGCCTGTCGCGATTGGTAATTAAATATGATTTTTTAAAATTCATCTGATAACCTAGAATTTCTACCACACATGCAGTTCACCTCAAAAATCATTTACTTAGGTATATACGCTGGAATTCTTAACTGGTATTTTCCACCAATTACCACGAATGAGGCAAATGCTGAGCTAGCCCAAGAAATTCTTCAAAGAGGAAATCGACCAAACGTGATGAAAGGTCGTGTTAAAAAGCAGCAGTTACAACAAGGACGTGGTAGGTGGGTTCCATTCAATCATGAACACATTCAGAACTTTCCAGAACTTAGTTTGGAATATCTCAGAGACCTTACGGTTGGCACGTACTACATTTACATACATATATCGAAGATACAGGGCAAGGAGAAAGGCAGACGGAAGTACATGTGATGACAACAATAATATCCGAGTATAACAAATGTTATACTTTGGTAATATTGACAATGTGACAAGGGTAGGCGTATATTCAAGATTTTGAAACGCCACAAAATAGCAACTGTCGGTTGAATAAGATAATGTCGAAATTCTTGCATATTACTGTAATGTAAACCTGGGGCACAAACCGTAGGAACCAAATGGATGTCCAGTAGTTCGACCTAGTATTACGACGCAACAGCAAGACAAGAACTTTGAAAATAACGTGAAATGTCAAAAACATTAAAAAAATATAGGTATACTTTTTGCAGCCGTTTTTGTTGCCACAAATAACCACTACTTTGGAAAAAGTGTACAAAAATAATTTAAATCTGCTAATCAATGTCTATATTTTATTAATATAACTGAAATAGTTATTTTTCTACAGCCGCGCGCAAAATAACTAAATACTAAATTCAAATGAAATCGCAAAATAAACTAATGCCGTGGATCCTTATTTTGCGCTCTAGCGCGAACATGGAAAAGGAAATT
>JAEQML010077183.1:0-12996 GCA_016904865.1 Pissodes strobi
GAGCGTAGTGAGCGGTCCAAAAGACGGAGAACAAAACCACTCCAAGAAAATTCAACACCACAGTTAGCTTATGCCGCATAAATGAGCTACAGATCATGTGGTAACTTACCCGCATCGAAAGTTTTCAAAACTATTAATAACGAACCCGAACAAACCAAAATTTTTGAAAACAAAAACAATCAAGAAAATTTACATTTGGAGTTAAATGCTGATGAAAAATTTGCTCTAATAATTGTGGAAGATAATTTGTCTAAGCATATGTATAAAATTAACGTAAGAGGGACAAAAAATTGCAACATATCCTTCGTACACAAAGTTGTGGAAGCCGAAAAAATGTTATCTCAATTAAGGCTGGGCGATTAATAAAAGTAATAATCAATGTTCGATTATTTGTAATAATCGATTATTCTCGATTTATTGATATAATAACTTAATCGATATAATCGATTAGTCAAAATAACCGATTAATGTAAGTAATCGATTAATCGATATCATGGATTCATCAAAATAATCGATATAATCGATTAATCGAAATAATCGATATTTTCTGAAATATCAATCGATTAGTCAATTCATCCATAATTTCTTAAAAGTGAATCGAATAATCGATTATTTTTGCCCATATCCCATAATATTGTAGTAGTGAATCTGAAGCATAAATTTCGGTAGAATTATTATTGCACCATACTAGTTTAAGACTGATGTAACAAAAAGAGGAAATAAATACTTAGGCTCAATCAGCAGACATAATTTATAAGTTAGTTTTAATTTGTAAATATGGCTTTGATGGAAGGTACCTTGGGACACACACGCAAGTAGTTTTGAACAACAGCTGCACTGATGCTTCTGTATTTTTTACTAGTTTGATCCCTATTAGATTAATTTTTAAAAATAGCGATAACTCTGAAATAATTGTATGGCAAAATTGCAGGCCCTCATCAACGCGTTTCTGTCTTCCAATTCATTTTGCTCGTGAGACATCTGAATTAACCGTTGCAAAAAAAAACATAATTTTTTTAAAACGAAGGAGCTCTTAACTTTCTAAATCATTTTTTAAAACTGTTTAAGAATATACAAATGATTTTTATACATTTTTTATGGTGATAATTGATACACCCTGTATATAAATATAGATGATGAGCCAAAATTCAACGATTCTTTGTCTAAAACACGATATTTTAAACGTGTAATACTTAATAACTTTTATGTCTTATTTCTGGTAAACGTTATTATGGCCAGCTTTCCTAGACACTCGACCAGTGTGCACCGGGTCAAAGGTCGCCTGCCAATATCCTGCTAGTTTTCGCGCGGGGAAGGAGGCATACCGTTGACGTGCCACCGCAGAGAGTGAATCTTCTTATCGTGTAGTTAATGTTCGGTGCCCGCGGCTTCGCTCGAGTTGATTTTTACGGTTAGTTTCAATCCCACTTTTTATTTTCTTGAGGTTATATTGGTAAAAAAAAATTCTTAATTTTGGGCATGCCTTGGGTTAGTTTTGGTTAGTTTTTGTTCGTTGCGCCCCTATAGCGAGCGGAGGCCTATGCGTGAAGTGCAATATTAGACATACTAATGTAAACGTTGCAAATGTAACGCACGTTAGGCGGTATCTGTGACGGGAATGTGTTTTGCAGGCCATCTGTAACCGTTAGTGTAAAACGTGTTCTTTCTATCGCCAGGCAATCAATTCCAAATAAGTGGTTGCCTATATTTAGGCGTCACGCGGCCTAAGGTGGCATTAGATTTTCATGTCAATGATGCCGATATAGGATATGTTTACACATCAGTGTCTCGAATACTAGCAGACTCGCTCATTTTTTTTACTTAGATCACTGATAAATAAGGATACAAAATATAAGGGGCATGCAAAAGACTCTTGTTTCTGATACAGCATGAAACCATAATGTAAACTCGCTTTTAACTTCTAAACCATATGAGATACGCGAGGCCAGTTAGAGTTGATAGAGTAGATTTCAGTTAGTATATGGCAACTTCAAGTGTTCCTCAAGGAAGTACGCTTGGTTTACTATTTTTAACTTGTTTATCAATGATCTACCTGATGGCTTGAGGGATTCGAATTGTCTGCTGTATACTGACCATTTTAGCCTCTTTGAGTGTATAATTGCAGAGCATGATGTTTTACAACTACAGCGTGACCTAATTTTGGTGGTAATGTGGTTTGAAAGAATTTCGATGACTGTTAATAGTGAAAAATGCTTGGTGCTGATTTTCACTAGAAGAAAGACCTATATAATAATTAATTATTTTATGGATAGCGCATTTATTGAAAAACAGACTCTAATAATAGGTTTGTGTGTGATTTTTCATATGACCTATAAATTTAATAACCAGCATAGTAAATAAGGCCTTAAAACTGCTGGGTGTCGTAATCAGTAATAGTAAAACATATAAGATTACAACAATTATATCATTACATAATTCACTTATGAGACCACATTTGTGGCGGTCTATAGGTGAGTCAACCAGTAATAAAATTGAGAAAGCGCGAAATAGATACTTACCTAAGAAGTGCTGAAAGTAGGCCATTACCGCATGCGACGGCAGTTGCCGTGAAAGGCGGTAAAGGTATTTCTCGCACGTGTTAGATACAAAATTTTTACTTCGAACAAATATTTTTTAGAACAAATATCTATTTTAAAAGAAAAAAATAATTAAAAGTAGCAAATATTGATTGTTAGAAATCATAAATATTTTTATTTTATGCATTGCGCGAATATGCAAGTACATGAATTGCATTTTTTATCATTTTTATACAGTGCGATAAAGAAACTTTACCACACTCAGTGCGCTAAAAATCTCTACCGCACTCAGTGGTGTAAAGAAAATAGGCACCTATTGAAAATTAAAAGCAAAATTTATGAAATGTCAAATGTCATTAAAATATGGCATGGCATGCAATAATTTTTTAAGGAAAAAATAATATATTACAAAATTTGAAAGAACAGCGGAAAATACATACAAGCATTATATAAAAATATAGCTAACGATCTCTATTCAAATTATACGTACAATTTGTAGCACAATGCAAACTAAGTGCTGAGCGCGATTCATTTTGTTCATTAGGGGTAGGTGAGCAGTTTTGGTAAATTACAGTTAATTTCTTGCGCTATGCATTGTACGTACACTCAATTCTACAGTAGATTGCTGTGATCTGAAAATTGCGAGAGGTGTAGGCGATGGGTTATTCCGTGTTGGTAGACTAGGGGCATCCTCTAAAATCTCGGTCACTGCTACTGCCATTGATGTTGAACACTGCTCAATCCTTCTATTTAGGGTACTAGAGTTAGCAGAATGTTCTGAGCAATCATTTTTTATTTTGCAAGGAATCTTCTTCACGACTCTGCTACAGAGGTGGATTTCCATCCGTCGTGCCTCTTAATGTTTGTTATGTTGCTGCCAGATTCTGCGAGTATAGTTGCCGATGATCTTCTGAGAAAACAGTGCCGGGTATACATCTCTGGATTGGCCATATGTAAATGCAGCAATATTTGATGGCATTTTTTGAGGGTTTTAATGCCCACGCATTGTTGTGAGCATTTTCCAGCTTTATATCGTATAAAAAAACTTCTAATTCAAATTCAGATCTTTATTCACAACAATATATACATGAGTAATTTTGCACGTCAGAAAAATGAAAATGGTAGTAATAAAGCAATTAAAAATAGATCAATTCTATGATAAAATTGAGCTTGCATTTACACAGATACAGTTTAACATGTCATACTTAAAAAATAATATTACACAGATAAGAATTAAAATTACAGAAAGGGATCTAGGATTACACAGTTAAAATTCAATGCTCACAGTTAAAAAAAAAATTATATAATAATAACACTTAGGGGCAATCCTCAGAGCAATCTGCATTACCATGCCACTATTGAAAAACACTTGTTCATTATAAAATACGTTTGCTTTAAAAAATGTCTTAACCCTCCTTTCAATAACATTTGGCTCAAGAAGTTTAGTTTCATTTGAAAGAGCATTTAAGAATTTTATCCCATGATGATTGATCCCACCTCTGGCTTTTGCAGCCCTGCCAAAAGTTATAGAAAGATTATCCCTGCCTCTGGTGCATCAAGCAAACATATATATAGAGGGATAGTAAAGTAAGTATTCACAATCATAGGAAAGCTCCCCTGTAGCACTCCCTATACCTTAGACCCATGATGACCCTAACACACGCCTTCTCTGGACCACACACACTCTAGCAACGTGTGCAGTGTGTCCCCAGCACAAAAGAGCATATGACAAGCGACTCTGCACATAAGCATAGTATACAGTCAGTAATACCCGATTGACACACACTGCTTCTAATTTTGAAGAGCATATGTGTACCTGTTGAGTTTTTTTATGACTGTATCACAATGTGCTTCCCATGTCAATTTGGAGTCTAGGGTCACTGCCAAAAATTTAACAGGTAAGGGTGTTGTTTAGTGTAAGGCTGAATGAGAGCGTCTGAGTTTTTGCTTCCTTTATGCTCAGTGCATTGGCAAGAAACCAATCTCGACCCGCGACCCTGTGCTATCTACCAAGAGACCAAGCCCCTCCGGATCACGGGCCGAAGTAACAGCAGTAGTATCATCAGCAAATAAAATTATGTCTGTGGTGGATGATGACATGCTGGAACCTATGTCATTTATATATAAAAGGAACAGCACAGGACCCAATACTGATCCCTGTGGCACGCCGCGCCACATGAAATTGGAGCCCTGTCAGAGAATTTTCCATTGAATGGCAGATAATGATCCCTACCAATGAGGTAAGATTTTAAGAGGCTAAAACCACTGTCAGCAAAGCCGTAACAAGAGAGCTTCCGGATGAGGAATTCATGGGACACGCATTCAAGGGCTTTAGTGAGATCGAGAAATAAAGCCTGAGCCAACCTTCTCCTCTCAAAACGTACCTAAACAAATGCAACCAGATGACTAATTGCCGTTGTGGCAACCAGATGACTAATTGCCGTTGTGGTAGATTTATTAGAGCAAAAACCAAATTGACTTGGATTGAACAGTTTATGGGTTTCCATGAAACAGCACATCTGTCTCTTGAGGACTGCTTTAATATTCAATATTCTACCAAACAGAGGCAACATTGAGATGAGTCTATAGTTTGATACTTCTTCGACGTTACCACCCTTGTGAACTGGAACAACACGAGCAATCTTCAGCAAGCCGGGATAAGTACAGGATGATATGCAGGAGTTAATTAACAGATTCTAAAACTTTTTATTAAATCATTAGACACAAAGCTGGGATTAGTTGCATGTAGAGATGATAATAATTAAAAAATTTCCCTTTCCCGCTTTAACTCATCATTAAACCAGCCAATCCGAGAATGCCTCCGTCTCTGGCTCTTTGATTTTACAGGAAAACAAATGTCACAAGCATCAGAAATGAGACTGATGAACAAGCCACACTTTGCTACCGGAGTAAGTGTTTCATTCAAAAAAGACCAGTCCATGTTTTCGATTATGTTAGCTAACCGTATTAACCTCATATCAGTGATTGGCCTGTAGGTGACCCTAATGTCACCTCCGCGAGACGCTGAGAGAAAACAAGACATATTCACCGATATAGCCCTGTGATCAGACAGGCCAGGATCGATTACCAATATTCATTAAAGGTTAAATTCGTGAAGACATTATCAAGGCAGGCTTCCCCCCTCGTACCCTCCGAGACCCGCCGAAAAAGATCCCA
Organism: Pissodes strobi; assembly: GCA_016904865.1. Classification (NCBI taxonomy): domain Eukaryota; kingdom Metazoa; phylum Arthropoda; class Insecta; order Coleoptera; family Curculionidae; genus Pissodes; species Pissodes strobi. Next base: position 5,715 of record JAEQML010077183.1, read on the forward strand.
AGACTCCAAAACATCCACCAAGACACCGGTCTTTATAGATAGAGAGCCTCGAGAAGTTCCACCAGTCTCTCCACATAGGATGTGAAATTACTATCCGCAGAGCAATATAAAGTGCACACTTGAATGTTCCCAACGAGCAAGCCAGCAAACTCAAAGTCCAACTCATGACACAACCGCACCATCAAGTGGCAAGGGAAATGTTTTTAGATTATCCATAACAAAAATCGACAGACCACCATGTCTCCCGGTATACCTACAAAAGCCAGACAAGAGACAAAAGCCACCAACTTTTATTAAACTTAATTCCTCTTTATTTAGCCAGTGTTCATTCAGACATAGAATATTATAATCTTTATCAATTAGAAACGTATCTATTAGATTTACTTTGTTTTTAAGAGACTGAATATTGTAATGCAGCATACTATGCGGGGTGGCAGCAGGGCGCAAAGCTACATATTATCTGAATAAGCCCAGATAACTTATTTTCTCATTTCCATGATCGCAAATGACAAATTTACGTGAAACATCTGTCTTCGGTGCCTTTATTGATACAACCAGCAAATCTTCTTTGCCTACAACGTCATCAACCGTTAATCTCGTTAAGAAACTGCTCTGTCTGTTCCTTTTTAAAAACCTTGCTTTTTTTTGGCTTATAACCTATATTTAGTCGCTTTATGCATTACGTTACCTTATAGAATTTTTGAATATCAATATTTTCCTTTAATTATAACATTAGTTTTAACAATAAAAACTTTGACCATAAACTTGAAGGTAAATACCTTTTAGAGATTTTATAAAAATATGCCAAAAGTACCTTAACATTAGCTTTAACAGAAAACTTTGACCATAAGCTTGAAGGTAAATACTATTTAGAGATCTTATAAAAATATGCCAAAAGTACCTTTTGTTAAATTCTGGTGCTTTTTCTTCTTTGTACCATGTTTGTAATTGTGCATACTGTTTAATGTACCGTTGCTGGGATTTTTGTGGAATTAAAGAGCCGGTTACTGCATTCGCTGCTTCGGATATATCTTCATCACAACTCTCCATCTCTCGAGAAACTATTTTATACCAGAAAATGATAATTTTGAACCACGAAACACGAACCTATCTGATTTATTGTCTACGTGGTATCTACAGATGCGAATTATAATATTGATTTGTTGCTATGGGAAAAAAATGCAACGCCGCCGAGCAGATTTTGATAAATGTCATCTAGACCAGACATTTAATCAAATTCCTGTCATGACAATTTTGACATAAATTGTTTTTAATATTTTCGGCACAGGGTATTCCATTATAAAAGTGTAGAAGAAACTTATAGAAGTAGAAGTATAAGGAAAAAAGGTACCTAGTAAGAATTTTGTAATGACACCGTCTATAGATATTCTATTAAGTATATTCTCACTCGAGCGTGCCGCGGAAAATTTCCCTCCTGCCTTCGCAAATCCCTCGTCCATCGGCTACACGTTAATGTCGCGGCTTAGGCGTGACTCAGTTTTCGCAAGTACTTTCGCGATCGGAAGGTGTGAATTTATTTTTACGGAATAGTTTTCGCACGATTTACGCTATACGCTATTTAAAAATATATATGGTTAATATGGCTAAGCGTAGTTTTTCTTATTGTACCGTTGATGACTGTTGCGTAACTACACGTGATCTCTTCTTCTTTCTTTCTTATGGAATTGGTAAAGAATTATTCAATTTTTATGAGACGAAGTGAAACTAACCGAAAGTTGATTGGACGACTAACCCAAACTAACCAAATCTATAAAAACTGGTTATAACGTATCCGGACCGGTTCAAATGACTAAAATAAGTTGAGACTAAGTGAAACTAACCGAAAGTTGATTAGACCACTAACCAAAACTAACCGAATGAATTAAAATTGATTATATCGTATCGGAACCGGTTCAAATGTCTAAAATAAATAAAACCACAGATCTATATAGCTACGCAACAGATACCTCTTCCAATGCTTTTTACGCGAGGCTAAAAATGTTCACCGGCTTTCGCGAGCGGGTGAACCAGTCGTCTAGAAATGGGTGGGTGATGCCAAGTTATCACGTCGAACAATATTTGGGCTGACTTTTTGACCCGCTCAAATCATCGAGTTTTATTATTAATAGTTATGTATCAAATTAACACAAACATTTTTTTAAGAAAAAAACGATTTTTACATTTTTTATTAAGTATGATATTATTAATACTAAAACAAGTGGAACGGCAATTTAAATGAACAAGTTTATAATATTAAGTAGAGTTTAAAACAAAATTAAATGGTACTTTGACATGTCGATAAACATTTCAAAAATTACTTTGATCTTTGAAACAAAACCTGCGTGATAATATTATTACTTAATTCAAATAAGAGATATTACAGTATAAGTTAACAAAATTTGTAATGACCTTTTACACCGATATTTAAGGTTAGTTTTAGCCCATGTTCAAGCAAACACCATTCACTGAATCTGATAATGAACTTTAATTTGACACAATATAACATACTATTGCCAAGAAAATGAGCAATACCATAATGTGATATGAGAGGTAAACTACAGTTCGCGACTTGTCAACACGGCGCACAGTGCGGCCGCCCGTGGACAAAATTCGGATATCGATACACATCAAATGTACTGTCAATCTGTTGCAAATGATCCAGAGGGAACCAAAGTAGTAAAAACTTATAATATATTTCGCCAGACACCACGCCCCCGCGGCGTCGTGCATGGGCAAGTCATAACATATAGCAGCTAAATGAAGGACTGTAGCGATTCAATTAAGTAGTCAATAAAATTAGTTTCTTAGGTTGTAGGGTTCAGTGGTTGTGCATTTTTGACTATGACCGCATACACTACAGGTATGTATCTCTGTATTGACATATATGTATAGTAATATCATTTTATATGGGATAAGAGAGGTGCATTCGTAACTAGTATGCCATATATGTAAACTGTGATACATTCACCGATTGGAGGAAACTTTTAAAAAGTTCTGTGCAAAATATCCTGTGCTGTGGACTGTTACAAATTACTTATGGTTGGTAGTTTATAACCTTGTCAAATTTTTGTGCTACTTCCTGCTAATATAGGAGTTATGATTTTTTTAGTTCATCGGTAATTGGTAATACAATGCTGATTTAAATGAAGATTGGATACTTCCTGCTAATATAGGAGTTATCATTTTTTTAGTTCATCGGTTCATTGGTAATACAATGCTGATTTAAATGAAGATTGGATAGGCAGTAAAAAATCTAAAAAGTCGTCATATTTTTCTAAAAATTTCCATATAGGGGTAAAATTGAATTCTGAACAACTTTCCTCTTTGACATTTTTTGATATCAGGTCACCTAACCTCACTTTTCGCATATTTAAGGTGGAATTTTTTAATTTACCGCCATGACAGTTGTCACGTAACATATGTCCTAGTGCATTTTTGTCATTTAATATGCTGACTTGATTTGCCATATTTTTTTTCCTAAATCTCAATAGTAAAATAAATTCCTATTTGTTGTAAACTTTTTGGATGATACTATATATCATATTGTTCCTGTTATTAAGTTTATATTTATTAATTATTCGTTTAAATTATTGTTTTAAAGTCTGACCTGTGTTGCCTAAATTGAAAAAAGTTTATGTTTTCTGTTATTGATAATATTGTTCTATATATTGTTTGTTTTATATTGTTTAATATGTGCTATTCAAACCAAATATAAAAATTCAAACCATTTATTAATAAATAAAAATATTGTTATAATTTGTCCTCTTTATTAGCTTTAGGACCTTTGGTAAAATTTTACCTTAGGTTAAGAAATGGTTCTTTAAGGTGACAAGGAATATAAAATGGTCTCTTTTGAATGAATGGATCTCGTTGCTTAAATCCTCGTATTCGCTCACTTATAAGACACTAATGACGTTACATTCAGTGGAAATTCATTTGTTTCTCTCTATTACCAAGCACCAGCAGAAATAACTTCATCAAAAAAAAGTCATTAATGTCAAAAGGTAGAAAAACCCAAATGATTGTTCATTATCAGAATGTGCGATACTTTCCATTTTCTATAATTTCAATAATAGGGTCCCTAACCTATCTACTCAAAACCGTTCCAGGTCTAATTATATCTTTTTTCAGAATAACTAAAACTGTTATAGATAAAAATGCTAAGCTCCTCAATTAAAGAAAAAATTTTACTTTGACTCAAAATTACAAACTTTTTCAATTCCGGGATAAAGAAAATATCCCGATTTTTATTACTATCCAGAAATTACAGTCCTTAAAAAATGAGGTAAGGTCTATCCCGAACATATCAAATATTTTGCTAAAAACAAGTTCCCAGCTTTTATTCGACATGTTTATCAAGTAATCTGGAAAAAATCTTTCCAAAATTGCTACACTTCAATTTTGACCTCAAATTCTTGATCCCCGACCTCAAAAACCCCTGAGTACCAAATTTTAGCCAAATGACGTCAATAACGAGACTGCTATGATTTTTGTCCCATAATCCCATATAAACGAAGCACTGTGCGGCGGGGCAAAACACGTCTAAATAGGAAAATATTTAAGTTCATTGCATTATTGGCGAGCGACACTTTTAATACCGGAGTAGGCATCTGTTTCGTAGCTATATAGATCTGTGATAAAACTAACCGAAAGTTGATTCAACGACTGACACAAACTAACCAAATCTATTCAAATTGATTATAATCTAGGTTATAACCTAGCGGAACCGGTTATAGATTCGACGACTAACCCAATTTAACCAAATCTATTAAAATTGATTATAACCTATAGTAACCGGTTGAAATGACTAAAATAAGTTGAGACAAAGTGAAAATAACTGAAAATTGATTAGACGACTAACCAAAACTAACCAAATGTATTAAAACTGATTATAACGTATCGGAACCAGTTCAAATGTCTAAAATAAGTTGAGACGACTAAGTGAAACTAACCGAAAGTTGATTCGACGACTAACCCAATCTAACCAAATCTATTAAAATTGACTTTAACCTATCGGAATCGTTTGAAATGACTAAAACAAGTTGAGACAAAGTGAAACAAACTGAAAAATTATTAGACGACTAACCGAAACTAACCAAATGTATTAAAATTGATTATAAGGTATCGGAACCGATTCAAATGTATCAAGTAAGTTGAGACTAAGTGAAACTAACCAAAAGTTGATTCGATGGCTAACCTAAATTAACCAAATGTACTAAAATTGATTATAACTTGGCGAAACCGGTTGAATTCACTAAAATAAGTCGAGATAAAATGAAATAACTGAAAGTTGATTCGGCGACTAACCAAAACTAACAAAATCTATTAAAATTAATTATAACATATCGGAACCGGTTGAAATGACTAAAATAATTTGAGACAAGGTGAAACTAAGTAAAAATTGATTCGGAGACTCAACCAAACTTACCAAATCTATTAAAATTGGTTATACCATAACGGAACTTGATCAAATTACTAAAATAAGTTGAGACTAAGTCAAACTAACCGAAAATTGATTAGACGACTAACCATAACTCACCAAATGTATTGAAATTGATTATAACGTGTCGGAACTGGTTCAAATGACCAAAATAAGTTGAGACCAAGTGAAACTAACAGAAAGTTGATTAGACGACTCACCAACACTAACCAAATTTATTAAAATTAATCATAACGTATCGGAACCGGTTCATATAAATAAAATGAGTTGAAACTCGATAAAGAAGTATTCACTTCAATCACGTGTACTGTGCTACTCGCTACGCGCGCTTGTCTTCTGTATATCAGATTAAGAAAAAATAATCGAAACTAACTTTAATTAATCAAACAAGCGCATTGAGACTGACGCGCTACACGCTTGACCAACCCTGCCTAACACAAAACCAAAATTAACCCCAAGTAACAAACATAACCAAAGAATACAAATAAAACATGTTTTTTCATCGACGGCAATCGAACCCGGGCCGTAGTATCACAAGCACAGAAAATGATCCTGAAACGCAACTGCGCATGATTGCAAATAGTTATATCGCAGACGCTAGATGCTTGTAGAGAAACGCAAGGAATAAAAGGAAATAAAATATAGTCAGCAAGAGAAATAATCATGCGCTTCAAATCCTCTTCTCGACCTTTGATATAGATCAATGAAGAATATCAATTCTTTTCAGCTTAATATCACTATCGCTTTCAAGGTAGGAGAGTTGGATTTCTTTTCGAATTCTGGATTGTGCTTCTAAAAGCGAAGTAGGGTTTCCAGCACGGATGAGCTGTCCTAAACGTGGTTCAAGTCCTGTAAGTAATGTATTTAGGGCCATTGTTTCGATAAGGCTCGTTTGAGCTTCTTTTTGTTCTTTTGTTCGGAGATTGGGAGATTTTTGAACACTAGCATGCAGTTTTGCATTGAGAACTTGGAGCCTATTAAAGAAGCTAAGAGGTGACTCACTAGGAAGTTGCCTAAGGCGCTGAAGATCCTGTATGAGAGATCCCTAGAGTCTCCAAAATGTAGGCTCAAGAGCTGTTTAATTTCTAAGTAAGAATTGGGGTCGGGAACTTACGAGCTGGGCTGCTCTACCTCTGAGTTTACTTTTAATATGAATTACAAGGAATACTTTTTGTTGCGTAGTTGCCATATCGTACGCACAATCGCACGCATCTATAAAATTACCTAAAAAGATCTGGTCTCCATCGAATTCAGGTTCAATGGAAAAAATTTCGGAAAGTTTGTAAGATTCTACTTCAAGTGTAACAGTTTCTCCTGCAGGCATTTTGATGCGAGTTTAAACGTAAAAAATTTCACGTATAAAGAAACAAGGATAATATTTCGATAAAATAAGAAAAATTGGGCAATATTTGGAAAATCAAACAGTTTTAGCACAAAATTGAGATAAAAACGAGACGATTCTATACTCACAAAAATAACTTCATTCCAGTCGTCGTGTTCTCGTTGCTGCTGCCAGGGGTTTCACTCGGTGTTCCTTCCGTAGCAGGCACTTCTTGGGTTCTTTCTGTTGAGGGATTGGAATCCGCCGCTACCAGTTGGAATTTTCCTGTTCTGACAGCGTTTGACAGACGCTACAGCGACTGCGCCAATTTGTTATCTTGATTATTTCACAATTTACTTTTTTTAAAATTATTATTTATTTTATATTATTAGTTACAACTTTATTTAATTATTTATATTTAAAATTCAAACTGACATAGTAACAGTATAATTCTTAGCTTATTCTTAACTAACTGTACAATGGTAAACTTATGCTATTTATATCAAGAAAGGTGCTGATGT